>PVIU01003955.1:0-135249 GCA_004026605.1 Ondatra zibethicus
TTGAGCAGAAGAAATAAAGCAACATATAAATCCTGAGATCACTTCCATTTTTCCAGTACACTTTCTTAAGGACTAACAGAAAAGAATTCCATCAACTGTGGCTCCGATGACTCTTTCAATTATCAGAGACTTAATGCTAGCCTTTGGGAAAGAATTTTGTATTGACAAATCGCTTGGGGAGAGTATGGACTGCACTCTCTCTTCTGGTCCTGACTTTTGGTCCACAAGATTTTATGCTCTCCCAATTAACTTAATGGCAATGAAACCTTGTCATTTTGTCTAACAGAACAACATCTCCTGAAAATGTTTACTACTTGTTCCACGACATCATTATACTAACACACCATAATGAAAAGCTGCTTGTCACACAACTGTTTTTATGATCCGAGATTCAACTTTAGACTTCAGCAAATGGGAGCAGACAATTCTGGCCTCAAAGTTCTACCAAAAAAAAAAAAAAAAAAAAAAAAAAAAAAAAAAAAAAAAAAAAAACAAAGAAAAAAAACAAACAAACAAACAAAAACCTTTAAAACATGACCTTTATCAATGTGAGCTTTGTATTTGCTCTAAGAAAACTGGGTTTTAGAAACCATTTGTTCCTTGCTGTATCCTAGAATGCAAGCCCAACAGACGAACTCGGCGAATTTTTACAAGTATCAGAAGCAAAACATGCACATGATCGGAGTCTTCCAATGAAGACATGAGTGGATGTGCGTAATAACGGTGAAGGCCTTAAGTCTGTCTCAGCCAATAAAGTGACATAGAAAAGGTCCTCCCCCCAGGAGCCAGATGACCTGGTGCCAACTCTGAGATAAGATTTAGTGTGGTTATATTAACCCTCTTTCTGTTTCTGTTTCAAACTCAACATTTGCATATCAAATAAAACAGTGTTTGCAAAAATACTTGAGGAATTAGGCAGAGTTGAAAATAATGTGATTTCCATACTGACAGCACCACAAACATTTTTTTCCCGCAATCTGATCAGCCTAAGGATGACAGAAAGATCTTTTTGTAGAAAGGAAAGGGAGCAACAGCACAGACAAGCTTCAGATTTAATTGTGCAAAGTGCTAAAAGTTTTTCCTGTGCCCAAGACAAGGTAAATTATCAAATACTGGAATGAATTCCAGTACCAACTTCATTCCATAAATAATAAAGATACCTTAACTTAATTTTCAAATTTTTCGGCTTTCCACGAACCATGGTGGTTTATACTATAAGTATTGTATCTATAAGCATGAGATGAGTGAAATCCATATATAAGGTTGCAAGGCTTTTCTCCACAAGTAAGATCTATAAGGAAGTGCCCTTATTTTTCATGGTGTGTGTTGTGCTTGGGCTCAGCTCCACAATCAAGGAAACATGATGTTGAGTTCCCTGTGCATCAACAAGGTACAAACCATGATGCATTTTCCTGGAAGAAAACGTCTATATGTGCGGCAGTAATAATAATGTAAGGGGGGAAAAGATTGTAAAATGAAAGGACAGAGTTTCCTGTTTGTTATTTTTCAAAATAATGACTGTGGGTTCTTTCCCCACAGAAAAGATGCTATTTATTTTTTAATGATGAGCTGTTTCCCTGAGAAACAAAGTGGCATTCTGTCGACACCATATGGTGGTGGAAAAACAGATTCCACCGTGTTCCATTTGTTAGACTGTCTTCTGCATTTCTGTATCCATAATTTATGTGGGGGCCTATGTGATTGCCAAAATATTCAAATGGATTTCTCTTAGCAGGGCAGCCTGCATGGGGGGAGAAAGGTTTTCAAAACAGCAGGACCTGAACAGTCCCCTGCTGCTCAGAGAAGCACACACTTCCAAGCTTCTGTCCTTCTGGCAGCTTTCATTGTGATACTAATTTACATCCTCGGTTTAGGGACCGTGTTTGCATTCAGAGAAAGCAGCTTATGTTCTTTCATGCTAATACAATCATACTTGAATTATAACCCGCACCCCTTAAAGTCATATTACTCCCTCTGCCATGGGGTGAGCAGAGAACCTGGCCTGGGAGAAATTGGTGCGTAGCGACAACTGAATGATGCCGTTTTGAACACATTGATTCTGCAGCTGGTTTCCAAAAAAGACATCTGAAGTGGTTATAGATACATTAAAAATAGTTGTGAAAGACTTCCACTGCCGTCTAAGCATATCATTACCATCTATGTATTCAGAGGCTGTTTGCAGTGGAAGTTTGAGAGGTTGTTTTCTGGCGCATAAATAGAAACATGTCAAATTCATGATACAGAATATGAAGAGGGGACTTGATGAGCGAGACTAATTGATGTTTTGGCAAAATGAAATGCCTGAAAAAAATGTTTCATGTTCGAACACATCCCCAGATAACAAGAATCTAACGCATATGTATTTTATTACAACTAATTGCTTTTATTCCTGGGAGACTCCGATGTTCTTTGTACAAGTTGGGATGGTACGTGATCTATTGGGGAAATGTGAAGTAATTTAATATGAAACAGGAATATAGATCTGAGAAATATGGTTACATTCTAGATGGAAGGGAAAGCAATGATAGAAAAATGCCATTTGCACCCTCTTAATGTCTAAAATGTCTAGGCTTACATAATCAGTGGGCTGTTACCTGCTGTTTATAAGCATATACAGAATATTAAATTATGAGGGAATTGCTATCTGAAGGTTAATACTGTTTCCCATTTCTTCCGAACTGACTTAGACAAACAGCTAGACCTATATGGGTCCAAAGGGCAAAGGTTGCAGCCGGGTCCTCCTTCCTGTTGTTTTTTACTGGTCAAGGAGCAGTTTCAATGAGACAAAGGTATTGATTGGTTTTGATGACTTATGTCCTGAAAGCATGCTGTTCCAGAGGGAGCCTTCAGGTGGTGGTCTGTAAGACAGTGAACCTTCAGGGAAATTGCTCATAGGAGTCCACAGAAACAGGCTGCTCATCGGCTCATTCGTGAAAGGCAAGAGAGAACTGCACCCACTCGTTTGTACTTAAAACCTGAAAGTTTTATTGGGGATAAGGATGAAAATTTCAAAGGTTAAGGTTTTGCTTCTATATTCAATGCCCTGGCACTCAGGTTAGGTTCTAAACCTTATTCTATGTTTCTTCAAATTTAAAAATACTTGATTGATGCATTATTGAGACCTGAGGAGCACACCATTTCTAAATGCCTCCATTCTCTCCAAAACGCATGATGGAAGGGAGGGACCTAACTTGAAGCTCACCCTATTGTTAGAACTCAAATCTCATACTTTTCCCCATTTCAATTAAAAAGTTATACATTCAATTAGACTACATCTGTGAACCTGCTTTAGCAGTAATTAAGATGAACATTATGATATGGGTAATAAAAAGTAATAGTTTTCTTCAATCTCTTGGGTTTTTTGAAATACATTTTCTCGATGGAAATCAAATTATTTCATTGCATAGAAGCGGTGCCTCTCTATTCAATAGGTGAAACGATCCATGGGCTGTTGCTGGTACAATCGCTAAGGCAGAATCATTAAGAATAAAGTTTAGTAAATAAAGTTATTGGGTGGCTGCTTTTCCACAAAAGGTTTGGATCAGTATTAAATTAGCAGGAAATAGACCAGAGTTTTCTCTAACTAACCTATTCTCAGTGGAAAAAGAAATGAAATGGCCTTATTCAAGGACATCTATTTGAAATCCATAAATATTTTATAAGGATGGAATAAATTGCTTATTTTCAAACAGGTGCTATTGTAAAAATTATTTTGATTTTTCTTTTGCCTCAGGGCCCTTGAACAAAATAACAATAGATCATGTACATAGTACTTAGACATTAGGTTATGTCTGTGTTTTCCATGATTGGTGCAGGCAGAACAGGTTCGTACTTAGGGTTTCTTTGCTGGTTCCCCAGTGTCTTCCTATAAGGGAAATCACGCCTTCAATGGGACTTGCATCTCATTGATCCTTCTGTAAATTATCAACGGAAATTGTACTGTTTCCTTCAAGATAATGACAATAGATTGAAATGTATTCTGGCAACTTATTTGATAGATAATTTACACTTTCCATCAACACATTCAAATGTTCCCTGAGTTTTTCCCTGCATTCAAACAACTGCAGAAATACTGTATTAGGAAAAAAGAATTCTAATTTGTCTGTGAGTTCAACCCCATTTTTCTTTCTGACTGTGGGCTTTCTGGGAGTAACATGTGTCACGCTAGTCTGGGGTGCAGTACAGCTGTTCCTTTGAAGTAATTGATGTAAAAAAATTCAATGCCACCATCTTATTGCTTCCACTCTTCCAGTCATATCTCTAGTAGACAAAAGAAGGTGTTTGTGCCATCCTATTGTGTTTTGCTGTCCTCTTTAAGGACAGTCATCAACAAGAGCCGCCTCTGTGGTCAGGGTTAGGGATCAGTGACCAACCAAGGACTTAACTCTTTCAGGAAGAATATTTAGATGGTACCAAGGAAGCAAAGGTTAACTCATTCACTGGCCAAGATAGAGTGGAAAGTAATGGGAAAGCATTGTCAGATGCCTATTTTCATAAATACAGGCATATTGGAAATATTAAAGCAGTTAACACATTGAGAAATTAAGCTTGCCTTTCGAAAGGAAACACGGTTGGACCTAGGAGCTCCATAAATATCAGAGAAATGAATGTGGGAGTCATTTCTTTCATGTCAGATTTTTCATGTTAGGAGATTTGAGTAATGAGATACAAAGATTCTGCACATTTCTGGCGAAGCCAAAGTAATCCCATTTTCAGTATAAAGGTTTGAGAATGTCTTGTACTGCTCCTGAAGCTACTGTGGCCTCTGGACATGTGCATGTGGCCTCACGGGTTATTTGCATGATTAGCCCTGATTGTATGTATGTCTTTAGTCAGATTCCATCTCAAGTAATCACAATTCTGTCTGTTAAGACAGCAGAGCCAATTTCCTTATCCCTTGGTACTGAGTTTAATTTTTAAATTGCTTTGACCGATGGAATACCTATTTTGAGATGAAGCTTGCTATGAAGCAGATGTGATGACATGCCCATTCATGGTCACCTCTGTTAACATGGTAGGACCTCTCAGAGAGAAGACCTAACACAAAAGGTCTTACCTGCTCCTACCACATTGGCTTCCTATCTGGAGATGTGATCTCTTTTCACACGTGCTCCTGCAATTGTGATGTCATATATTGGGGACTAAACTACAATTAAGTTGTGGCAATGGGCGCACCATACGTGCTCTTGAACTGCCAGACTGTAATACATACATACATACAACCGCGGGTGTTGGACGGGTACGTGTTCATGTGAATGTATGAGTGACAGAAGCACAAACCAATGCACACATGAGCAGTTGCAGAGGACTAGCTCAGATGTCATTTTTTTGCCTTCTACCTTGAGACAGTCTATTGTTCATGACCATGTACTCCAGGCTAACTGACCCACAAGCTGTTTGGAAATCTCTTGACTCTGCTTCTCATCTTCCCACAGGAACACTGGGATTAAGATTCAATATCTTACTGCATCTGACTTTTATGTGGGTCCCAGGGATCTGAACTCAGGTTGTCAGACTTGTGTAGCAAGTGCCCCTTTTTTTCCCTAAGGTTTTGACTGGCTTTGAGTATTTCCATCAACACTGTTATGTCTTTACTATAACCTCAAGAAGAGCTCCATACCTCAGCTAATCTGATGGTTAAAGCAATAAGATCAATAGGAACAACACAGGCACAGCTTCCTGCCAGCAGTGATGAAAAATACTATAGCCACTGCATCTTGTGATAGAGGTGCCCAGCTGAGCAGAACTCAAGTCAATAAAGCTCATACTCCTAAGCAACTTAATGATTGGTTGTTTTGAGCCCCTGGTTTTGCTACTGGTGGATATGAATCAACAGCTAATCAATGGATAAGTGTGATCAATAGCTCTGATGTCTGAGGGCCATGCTATTGGCTACCACAAGATATGAATCCTTTCAGTGGTCCTATGAGTAGATGTTTCCTGCCTTGGACATTCAATGAAACAAGTTAGCAAAGAAGCAAGTCAAAACCCACTGTTTGTTTCTAACGGAACAATGCTGGGAAAGCAGGTATGATAGGCCTCTTTGCTAAATTATCCTGGGGAATTGGTCTTTAGATAAACAAATGTAGAGATAGAGCTAGGTGTGATGGTATGTTCTTATATTTCTAACATGTAGGGAGCTGGAAGGGCTATGGGTTCAAGGACAGCCTGAGCTACATATGAGAACTATCTTGAAACAAAAGCTAGAATAAAAATAAAAACTATCCTAGTGAAGGATTTAAAACAACTAAAATCACTCCAGGAAGCGAGCAGGTCTAAATAACACTGAGAAATATACCTTTGTTGGCATGTAGAAACCTAAAAGATGAATTGTAAGGTAGGGTTGCTTTGTGAGTGTTGTACTGAGGATTAGTTTTGGACCATGGGGCACTGTCCATCATGGCTCATATGATATCCACATCAGGAAAGAAGGATGAGTACCCAAGAGTTTGTGCCCCTATGGTTTTCTCCTGATTCCCTTTCTACTCCGTTCAAGACACCAGCCACTGGGATAGTGCCCCCACATTCACAGTAGGTCTTCCCTCTTCAGTTAGACCTCTAGAAACCCCGTCACAGTCACAATCGGTGCTGTTTCTCCTGGGTGAATCCAGGTGAAGCCAAGTTGGCAATGAAGGTTAATCATCATAAATGTGGAATTAGAATAACAGAAAGATAGCTATAAGATTTAGATATTTAACTAATTTAAGTGGGTACTTACAGGCCTGGTGTGATGACTCTCAGACAAAGCCACATATTGGATGACATTGCTCTTTGCCTTGATGGTCTTCAGTTATGTTGATACCCAGATTTTTCTTCTTTTCCAAGGTAATCTCTCTCTGTAGCATGAATGTTGTGTCTCTCTTCTGATTAGAGTATCATATTAATTTTTCTTTTAAGTAATTTCTAGAAAGTATAATTTTTACTGAACCTGAGAGAAGAATAAGGTGAACATATGGTCAATTTTTATATAAATAACATTTACTCCACTTCTTTAAGGGACACTAATTTTTAATCAAAATTTGGAGATGGCATTTTGTTTCATGAGCAACAGTATTTTCTCCCCCACCATAGGATCCTGTGTGGTGGAGAGTTGAAAGTGCTGTTATACAGAATGATTCTGACCTTCTTCAGGGCTGAGAGGATCACAGAGAGCAGGATGCGCAGGGCTCGTCATCAGTTCCCAGTGGAGCTAATTGATAAGGAACATATTTTATGAATGAAGCTACAAGATAAAAACTGAGACTAATGAAATACCCCAATGACTCTGAAGTAATTAAGGAAGGCATTTCATACACTACCTCTAATTAGACTCTGAGGCTGAGAATTAGCAATTGACTCTATATTCTCTAGTGGCACTGACCCCTTGTTTAATCCAAAGGCAGCTGAGGGTATTCATAACAAAGCAAAGGAATTGCTACTTTCTAGGGTGACAATGAGCCATTTGGGGGAGGATAGGGTGGGTGATGGATAATTACAACCATCGCTAATTTAGCGGAATCTGTATGTTTTTTTAAACACTACTTTAGCCAACATTTTCACAAAATGTTTTTTTTTTTTAAAAAAATAGTTTATGCAACACAAAAGCTTTTCAGCTTTGAAAAAAGATGTTGAAAAAAATAAGGTCATAGACCTTTTAAAATGCATTTACAAGCTATTTTCTCTTGTTAGTATTTTCAAATTTCGAGTGTAATCTTGTAGTTTCATTCTTTCTATACAGTGTATCATTTTAAGCTTGCAATAGTCTTACATATTAGATAGTGTCTACTCTTTAATTCTTAAATAATTTTTCATATTATGCCCCCTTTGTATTATTTCACGGGATTCTTACTATTTCTCAAACGCATCATAATACCGTTACAGACAGGAACCACAAATGGGCTTTCAGTCTGTGGGCATTATTTGAGTGGAGTGTGCACTCTAGAAATAATGAGAAAGTAGATCTGACCAGGTGGTTTTGGTCTAGTATCTCACCATCTATTTTCAGAAATGAAACACACACGCACACACACACACACACACACACTAACAGCATATGACAGAATCTATTACGTATGTGAGAGAAACGAGCAAGGCCGGAAAGGCCAGCAGTCTCTGGAGTAGGAGGAGAAGCAGGGTATTGTGTCTAACAGTCTTGGATTGGGACTACTGGAAGGGAAAGTGGTGGGCACCAAGCTGAGTGAACATTCTAGAAAGGGATTTGGCTCCTGCTGTGTGTGCCCAAATGAGAAATGGGCAGTTGTTTCTATTGTGAGTCCTCTGGGAAACTAAGCCAAGATCATGTGCAATGATTTTGATAAACCCAGGCCATTTTGCTGGGTTATGGATAATTAGAAGTGGCAGCTTGGACTCATTTAAAATCATTTTAATTTTTTTTAATAAAAGAATATCTTCCACAAAATGGAATCATCAGTCAGAACTCTAGATAATATTTATTTAAAATTTCCTTCAAGCGAAAGAGCCATTTGTTGGATATTTGGAGTTAAAAAAAGAAAAAAACCTCAATATGGTATGTAATATTTTCTTTAGCATACTTATTTTTATGTAGTGAAGTTTAATATCTCTCTTACATTCCTAGAGGCTTTCAAAACTTAAAAAGGTTGGAAAAATGTTGGTTTTGACAGTCACTACAAGGTGGACATGCAGGAACAGAGGCACAGCCAAGATTTCCTCACCTCTAATGCCAGAAGTTTAACTCTCCCACAGTTACAAAGAACTGAACTCCTAACCAGTGTCTACCGTGGTTCTTTACGGGGGAGCTTATGTGTTCATGAACCTTGGTGGACCTGGGAGCTGCTCAATGAGCCCCAGTATACAGTGCTCCAGTAATTCTAATCACAACATTAATACACGGGAAGACTAGAGGTGTTGTTGTGGCAAACACCTCTTAAAAAGCAACTTAAGGAAGAGAGGGTTTAGTTCAGCTTCAGTTCAATGGTGCATTGTCCATCATGGAGAGAAAGACGGCAGCAAGAAGCAGAGACAGATGGTCACGTTGCGTCTGAGCTCAGGAAGCAAGATCCATGGAAAGGAGTTACTCAGCTTCCTTCTTCCTTTTTATTCCATTTGGAACCCTAGTTCATGGTGTAATGCTGCCCTCATTTAGGGTGGGTGACTTCCCATCTTGGTTAACTTAATCTAGGTAATCCCTCAAGGCAAACCCAGAGGTTTGTTTCTATGGTGACTGTAAATCCTGTCAAGTAGACAATCAAGATTAACTGTTTGTATGTGACCTGTTAGTCTGTCAGGAGGATGTAGATTAAATTCCCCATGCTTTTAATACTTTTATAAAAATGAGATTAAATAAAGAATAAATTTATGAGATCATGTGGCTTAGCTCACGAAGCTCAGAATCCACACCAAGTAGCATTAGATCAGTGGGTCACCAACACAGTCATTTCCACTGCTCTTTGCTTCACTTCACAGTTTTGGGAGGCATTTTTACTTTGGATTCATGCATTTGCTCCCTAATGAGCAGAAGCTGTTTAAAATAACATACTGATTTAGAGTTTTCTCTGACTTATTTTTTAATGTGATATATTAGAATCTCTTTTCTACTCACATCTTTCAGAAGTGGTGCCAATAATGTGGGGGGCAATAAATTATTCAAAGTGGTAGAAGCCATATAACAAACAGGAAAGCTAGCAGTTTATTAAAGATAGCTGTGCACAAGTGCACATTGGCCAGTGATGCCGGCAACAAATCAAGAATGATATATGACCTTTCTCACACGCCTGCAACATTTAATATCTCTGAAAGACATTAAAGATGCCAAATATTTAGACCACGGTCCAAAAGACAGCAAAAATTCACTATCACTGTTTACAAATAGGCCGGGAGCTTCGTTACAGTTACCTATGCCTGCCTTTTCCTAAAGGGTAAACATCTTTCTCATATTTGTTTGCTAGTGTACTTTGCTTTGCAAAATAGTTCTGATCCCGGGGTGCTGTTTGTTAATCCAAAGCCACTTTACCATAAACTTGAATTATCATTTCAGAGGCAGTTATACTTCATTTATGTTCAATTTCCAGTTCATGTAGGCGCCTGTCATTTACATTTATTCGTTGCCTTCTTCCTGCCCCGTGTTTAATATTGAATGATTTATAAGTAGCTATTTTAAAAGCGCTGAAGAAACTGTTTCCTTCTAAGCAGGTGATAGGCACAATTTTTGAAAAAATAGTAGATTATCCTTTTTCTTAAATCTTCTGCTTTATGAGTTAGAATTGGGCTTAGCTTATTCTCTTATTCATTTTATTATGAAAATTTAAGCATAAAATGATGGACAAAATAATGTAAGAAATTCATGTACCTTGTACTCATCCTCAACAAAGATCAGTCATAATCATCATGGTTTAACTCCACCCCTTATTGTTTTATTGTAATTGAAAGCAAATATCAGACATCCTTTTATTTCCATTAGCCATAAAATTCCTGGCAATTGTGAAACATGTCATTTGAATAAATAATTATTACTTTTAATTACAAATGGGGCCATTTCAGAATATAATATAACCAATTATCAGCATTACTTACATTTCCAAATTACATTTAAAACCTTGTTTGAACCAGGATCTATATTGCTGTCCATTGTGTTAGCAATCACTTGATGCTCCCTTTGAAAATATTTTATCAGTTTTTCCTCTATTTCTTATATATTTCTACCTCATTTGATTTCTCTCTTTTTCTTTTTTACTCCTATTTCATAGGGAAAACCTGTTTTTTTTTCCTGTAGAGTTTCCTGTGGTCTGCATCTTGCCATTAGACTCTATGTAGTATGTCTTAACACTGTGTTTAGTCGGAAGGGCTTGTAGACAGATATTCAGGTACACAGTCTTGACTGGATCAAGCTTCAATTTCTGACAAGAATATTTGCTACTTTTGTAACCTGCTTCAACCAGGGAGTTCAGTATCTGCCTGCATATGACTACAGTCTTAGCAGCTCTAATTGCCCGTTCCCACACCCACTATCTTATTCAATTGTGTGTGTGTGTGTGTGTATTGGGGGGGGTGTTAATGTTTAGTGCCTATAAAAATGGTAGGCTAAACATTTGATCACCTTTATTTGCTTGTTTTCAGTACAAAGAATCACTTTTCAGCAACTTCTGTGGTGACAAATAAAAGTTTTTCCCTAGGACTCATAAACTTAAACTATTTCATATATTTTAACACATTGTAGTTATAATTCTTAATGACAATCAAACTGTGTCATTATTGCCAAGAGGATCTGCTTTAAGTTGGCTTCTTAGAAATCTGGACATGACTCTGGCAGCTCTTGATTACTCTTTGCTTTCTAGTTTGATAAAGCATCCCAGATCATTCCCTCTGTTCTTGGAATCAGTGATATTTCAAGTTCTCTGGAGACCATAATAGAGACAGTAGAGGCATTTGCTGATAGGGAGGGAATTTATAATTGTTTATAGGCATTTTTCAAGTGAGCTGAATTAGGGATTTCTTTCAAGAAATGATATACCATTTATTCATTCTATCGTTTGAATTCAGAAATACAATTTACCTGAATTCACCATTTTTTCCCACTGCATCCTCTAAGCCCTGTAGTCACCCTCATCTGAAAATTTTGAGGATGGAAAAAGCAATATGCACTGTCATAGTTCACCAGCTCCAAGAATCCATTCTCAGGATGCTTATCCTCTTGGGGTACACAGTTAAATAATAGATGATTATTGACAGCATAAAAGATTTTAATGAATTGAACCAAGAAACTCACAATGGTCCCACCATAGCATACCACACTTTAGAGGATTTGGCACTCATGGGAATGGGCATCTTCTCTTCTGTCATGGATCTTCCCTTTCAAAAATATATAATATTTTATTAACTTTGAGAATTTCATGCAATGTACTTTGATTGTATTCTTGCCCACTCTCCCTTCTGGCTACACCTTCACCTTAGCCTCCAACTTTGTGTTTTGTCTTTTATTTTTTAATCATCTGCCTTGTGCTTCCCAGACATTTATGGGTATGGGGCCATCTACTGGTTTGGCAGACCTACCAGGGACTACAGTGGTAAAGAAAACCAAGTCTCCCTAAGTCAGAGGTCATTGAGTGTCAATAACTCCTCAGTTAGGGTTGCAGACTCATGAGGCATCTGTACCCTGTTCATGTTGGAATGCTGATGGACTAGATCTTATGTAGACACCTACAGTTCCTCTAAGGTTATGAGTAGCACAATCTTGGCATGTTCCAAAGACAGTTTTCTTCTGGTCCTCTTCACCCTCTGGCTCTTACAATATCTCTGATCCCTCTTCTGAGATGGTTCCTTAAACAAAAGTGATGTTGGTGGTGACATAAGTGATCAACACTTATTCTCTGTACTTGAAGCATTTGTGAGTTTCAATGTTAACTCCTATAGACAGCATAAGGAAACTTCTTTAATAAAGTCTGGGATATACAGTGACTCATGAATATACCAGTATGGATGTAATTCTAATTTTCTGTACAATTAGCAAAATAAGAGTAAATTTAATTCCTGGGACTTATGAACTTCTCAGCCTTGTGTTCATGACTATATTTATAGTGCCAGGATGCATTTCTTTTGTGAAGGACACATCAAATTCACTCA
The DNA here is from genome assembly GCA_004026605.1 of Ondatra zibethicus. Classification (NCBI taxonomy): domain Eukaryota; kingdom Metazoa; phylum Chordata; class Mammalia; order Rodentia; family Cricetidae; genus Ondatra; species Ondatra zibethicus. The sequence continues at coordinate 12,577 of PVIU01003955.1, forward strand.
GAAGATGGTTGGATACCATCATAATATTCCTGACTCTATCGCACGCATGGGAATATCTTTCTATGTGTGTCATTATTAAAGTTCAAAGTTCCAAAGATTGTTGACTGTTTTTCTCCAGCAGGCAGCTTAACACACTGAAAGCTAACCAGCAGGAAGAAAGCTTCCTAGTCAGCATCAACTATATTTCTCTATGTGCTATAAGAAAAATGTGTGCTGTCCTCATGAATTGGATCTTACCAACAAGTCCTTGTGGGCCACCAAGAACAATGGCAGAAGCTTGTATGGTTTTGGGGCCTCCAGGACTCCTTCAACCAATCATGTGAGGAAAATTACTCTGCCTCTCACAAGGCTTTTTATTTGGGAATCTACGTCCTCTGGGAAGAAAATTATCACTTGTGTAGGGTAACTCCCACTAAACTCTTTACTATGAATGTAAGTATACATTAAGGGAACAATAAAATAATAGCTTTTCAAATGTCTTTTCCAAACAGCTTTAGTATTAGTGATCCTTCTTCTAAACACTCTTCTGCCCTAACCTCACTTCTCTCTCCTCACCTAATCCTTCCTCATCATTATTCCCCCTTCCCTCTTCATATCATCTGCGTTTGATTATTCTCTTCCTCTAGTTTCTTGGGTTCTATGGTTACTCCAAGTGAAACACATAAATCTGTGTGTAAGTCAGAACATAGGACATTTGACTTTTTGTGTCAGGGCTGCCTCATGCACACAGTATAATGTTTTCCAGTTCCACCCAGAAAATTTCACTCTTCTTACAGATTAATTCCATTGTATATAGATACCATATTTTCAGTACCCACTCATTGACTGATGACTATCTTGGCTATTTCCAGGTTCTAGCTATTGTGAAGTGAGCAGGGATGAGTAGGAATGTCTGTGCAGTTTCGTGGGAACAGTTACACAAGCAATGCTTGCTTCTTTTCTGCTTCTACTTGCTTGGAATGCTTCTTCATCTGTCCTTCCTTCCTAAGGTAATGCTTACATTTTTCTGTAAAAAGACAGGGGAAAAAGATTCTGTTTTCTAATTTAATACACTATTCTGTGCATATTGATGGTGAATTGAGTGAATTTAGACCATTGATATTTAGAGCTGTTATTGAGAAGCATGCATTGCTCCCTGCCATCTTGAGGATTTTTGCTAGTGTTTGGGACTTTCTTAACATTCCTTTGTTTAATGAGTGCTATAACAGAGCTAAAATTTTCCCTTTATAATTGCTTAAGTTTGTTTGTCTTTAGGCTGAAGTGTTCCTTCTATTATTGTCTGAAGATCTGGCTTGGTGGCCATAAACTCTTTTAGCTTGTTTTTTATCATGAGTGCTTTTCTTTTGCCTTTAATTATGACAGACTTTGTTAGAAGTTTTGGTTTTTCGGAATACAAGCCTTTCTTGATTTTATTGTTTGGAATGAAAATTCATTAGTTATTATGAAGGGAGTATCTTTGTGTAAGACTTAGCCTTCTCTTCTAAAACTTTTAGTATACTTTTTTGCTTTGTACATTTAGTGTTTTAACTACAATATGGTGTGGGAAGTTGCATTTCTAGTACTGTCTTGTGTCCTGTGTGGCTCTTGGATATGAATGGTTATCTCTTTCCTATATTTGGTAGAGTTTCTTTCATGCATTTTATTAAAATATTTTCTATGAATTTTACATGAAATTCTTCTCCTTATTGTATTGATGTACATAGGTTTTGCATTTTCATGGAGCCCCAGAGTTTTTGCATGTCCAGTTCATACATTTTAGTATATTTTGTCATTGACTTTGAATAAGTGGGTTAATTCCCCTGTTTTGTATTCATTCCCTGATGAATATGAACAGTCCGACAATTTTGTTGTCTGTCTCCCACATGATCCAGCCTATTGGTGACAACTTCAGTTGGTCTTTCTTTGGACTGCCAGTTCCTGAATAATGACATGGAGACTTTCAATTCATTATGAGAGCTTGGCCTTAGCATATACTTGTTCCCAACCAGCTCTTAAAACTTAAATTATCCCATTTATATTAATCTATGTTTTGCCATGCGGCTCATTACCTCTCCCCACTACTATACTTCCAACTTCCTCCTCATCTGGCTGGTCAATCTCCTGTCTGAGATTCTTTTTCTAGTAACTAGTCCTTGTCTCAAGAATAGAGACAGATAGGAAGAAACCACTATCAGTTCCTGACCCTGATGTAAGGTATATAACAACTGAAGAATTATTCTTTGCTTTCAGATAAGCTAAATAATTTTTATGAATGTATGCATGTGTGCTTATATATGTGTGCATGTGGGTTAGTGTGTGAGAGCATGAGTGTGTTGTGGGGGAGTGTGTGGAGGTTGGAAACAAGCTTAGGTGTCACTCTCAGGAATGCTATCCATCTCCTTTAAGACAGGGATGCTCATTGGACTGGAATTCAACAACTTGGTGACTACCTGGTCTGGGAGGACTAGATACCTTCCTGTCTCTGGCCAGTGTGAGACTGTCAGCATGTAACACACCCCGGACTGTAAAATATGTATTCTGGGGATTGGACTTGGGTTCTCATGACACCTTTGTGACTGAGCCATCTCTGGGCCATTAGCCAAAAGCTTTAACATTGAGGTATATGTTTTTATTAAAATCAAGGGATTTCTTTCTTAAATTTTATTACCTATATTGAGTAGAAATTTCATGCAACCAAGTGCACATATTTTAAGCATGATTTTGATACATTTTGTCAAATTTAATCCTTTTTTCCTGACCCTCATTGCCCTCTTCACTCATTCCCAGTTCACCACAGGTTTTACTTCTGTTAGGGTAAATTAGTTTATATGCTCTAGAAACATATAGACGAAACCCTCTCTTTGTTTATTACCGTTTTCTATACTGACCTGCAGTTACATCTATCACGTTGGAGTCTATCAGCGGTTCTTTTCTGAAATGGGTTGTCCTCCACTTAATGGGTTTATATCTGCTGATGTGTTTGTGGTCATTTATATTGCTTCTCATTTGCAGCTACAAATAAAGTGAAGATGAATTATTAATGTGTTAGCTTTTGAACGGATGTGCGTTTTTATTTTTCTTTAGAAAATAAGCAGAATGTGTAAGTTAGATCATAACATGCAGAGCAAGCAGGAACTACTTTTCCAGTTCCACAAACATGGCTCTCAAAAGTGCTCACCCAAGCTGCAGGTTATTGCTGTGGGCTATCTTTTCATTGTCTTCAGACGCCTGATTGAAAGAAAATTTATAAATTGGTAGATGCCAATTTGTTGATATTTTCACTTCAAGCGTCTGCATTTTGTGTTTCACTTAAGAAACTTTTGCCAAACCTGAAGCCTGGAACAGCTTCTACTGCTAATTCTCGCCGAGTTTTCAAGTTCATATTTCATATATACAATTTATTGTTCTAAATTGTGGTGAATTAGTTTAAAAGAGTTAGATTTTATATTTAGGTTTATTATCAATTTTGAGTTCATATTTACACATGGTAGAGTTTTCAATGGAAGCCCACTTTTCACTTTCTCTTGCATATTAATATCTGCCCCAGCAATTATGTTGGAATGTTCATGAGCTTCATTGGTATTTCTCCTGTCCTCTCTTGTCCTATTCCTCTACTACCACAGAATCTTTTTCTTTCTTTTTTATTTATTTTATAAATATTTGTATTTGTTATTTGAACATTTAATCCAGTTATACAGTGTGCTTTTATCTGTCCATTATTCCAAAATGTCTATTACATCAATTGATAAAAATAAATTTAAAGATTAACTTTACAGTTTCTACAAAGAAAGAAAACTTTATTGTAATTGCTGACTAGGTTTGCCTATTTTATTATATCATTCAGAAATCAGATCTTAGAAATAGGGAGATTTTTAGAACATTGAAAATAGTATAGCTTTCATTTATTTAGGTCTTATTAAATATTTCTCAGATTGTGTGATAGCTTCTTGGTACAGGTCTTATCAATACTTTGACAGAAGTCACTCTAGCTATCCCATAGTTGATGTGCACACATGCATACACATCTCATACACATTTGTAGCTGCATACACACACACACACACACACACACACACACACACAGAGATTTTCAGTTGTTTCTTGCTTACATGTATATAAAAGAAACTATTTTTGTAAGTTGACATTTCATTTTGTTACTTTCATAAGCATAGACCATAGGATTGTCCATTTATGTTAATATGATGAATTATACTAAAGATATTTTTATGTTAAAATAACTTTGCTTTTATAGGGTTAGCCACACCTTATTACAATGCCTTCTGATTATATGTGGTTGAATTTGCTTCATATTTTAAGAAATATTTTCATCTGTGTCTATAAAAGATATTTACATAGTTTTACCTTTCACTGGGAAGTTTATAAATAATAGAAATTTATTCTGACAGTTTAGAAGATTGGAAAGCTGAAAATTAATCAGCCAGTAGATTCAGTATCTGGTGAAGCTTTACACTCTGCTGTAAAGATAGTCTTCTGTATGCATCTTCAAGTTTTGGAAAGGGAAAGAGGAAAATTCTATGTCTGAACTTGTTAAAAGAAAGAGAAATTTTAAACAGGCTCTCTGTTCACCTGTTATGAGGACACCAATTCTGCTACTGAGTGGTAGACCCTCCTAATCTAATTACCCCCTAACAACTTTAATTTGTAGTCTTGCACTTGGGAATTAAGCTTTGGAAACATTTCAAAGATACATGAACATCCAAACTATAGCACATTTTCTCATTTGCATTATTCTGACAAAAAGTCTTATCTTTTAGTTTCTTCTTTTGTATTTAATTTGACATTTTTAATGTTGCTGCTTTTAGAATTCTTTTCTCAGTTTTCATTGATTCTAAGCGATTTGTTTATGATTCTCTTGGCATAGGAATGTTTCTTGTGCTTAAGATTTATTGAGCTTAGATTCCGGCTTTGTACTTTCTTCAGTTTCACAATATTTTTGTTGCTATCTCTTCACATTTTAAAAACACACTTACTTTGGTTTTAATTGTGTGTGTGTATATTATGTGTATTTGCATATGTGAGTGTAATGTTCGGGGTACCCAGAAAAGGGCATTAGATTCTCTGTAACTGGAGTTACGGGCTGTTGTGAGCCACCATATATAGGTACTGGGACTCTGAACTGCTCTTAAACATGGAGCCATCTCTCAAGCCTCCATTAAAAATTGCCTTAATTTCTTAAATTGTATTTATTTATTTGTTTATGTGTATGTGTGTCATGGTGTGGTGTGTATGTGTGTGTGTGTGTGTATGCATGCACGCACACACACAGGCACACAGCACACACACATTGGAAAATGTTATGTTTTCTTGGTTTTGTTTTTTTGTAGCATTGGGACCTTGTGGATTATAGGCAAATACTCTATCGCTAAAACTCTTTCCTAGTTCTTAATATTAAATTACTCTTTATCCTTCCAAATGAAACTGTTGTTTTTGATGCTTTACCTTGCAACTTAAAATTCCTGAAATGGCAAGGATGGCTCATTGGATAAAGGTAGCTTGGCACCAAGCCTCACAACCTAAATTCCATTTCCACATAGTGGAAAGAAAGAATAGATTTCCATGAGTTGGTCTCTAACCAGCACATGGCACACACACATGTGTATGCATACACAACACACACATTCAAATGATGAAAATTTCTATGTGATTATTCTTTTATTATTCCCATAAACTTGTTTATTTATTATAGACACATTTTCTGTCAACTCCTGGGCTTACTTACAATAATAGCCTCAAATGAATTCTTTGCTATTGCCACATATAGATTATTTCAAGATTAAGATGAGATTAGAGGCGGTCAACACACATGTAATGTAGACTACAATATTCTCCTTGGGTATCACAGTAATTCAGTCAGATTCATGAGGGCCAGGATGCAAGTTATGACAATTAGCTCAGTGAACTGGAGGACCTGGAAGTCAGATATCCTGACCCCTTCTCTGATTGCTTGTGTAAAATTAGTCTTCCAAAAGAAAACTGGGCTCTCCAGATATCTCAGTCTCCTTCAGTAGGACCTCAATGGACAAAGAGCTGCTAAGTATTATCAGAAAATATACCTCAATTGTCACTATGAACATAGCTACATTTTTCTTTAGCCTATGATGCTAATATTTTTCTCTTTTGCTTGTTGGAGATTATAATATGGTTGTATCATTCCTCTTCTTTTTTTTCACCTTCCAAATCCTCCCATGTGCTCCGCACCCCACTTTCCTTAAAATTCATTACCTCTTTCTTTAATGGTTCATAAACACACATAACATGCACACACATGGACACATACATGCACGTGCATGCACACGCGTGCACACAAACATATGGGAAAGAATATTCCTTCTGTTTTCAGCAGTTCTTAACCACCTGTAGTTCTTCATGTGGGGTTGAAATCTCTTGAGTTTTCCCTTGTCCACATTAGCATGTAGATGTGACAGTTGGGAATAAAATGTTCAATGAAATAATAGATCAAATAAGTAGCAGAAAAGAAGCAAAATAAGGAAGCAGAAATAACCATTCTATGGCACTCCACTAAAATTGGAGAATTTAAGTTAAAAGATCAAGTCCAATGCAAAACTTAGGAAAGCTGAAAATAAGGGGATGAAAGAATAAGCAGAAAAACTTGGCTTACATTGGAGACAGCTACTGAAACAAATCATAATTCTCACATATTTGGGGTCTGATTCTGGAAGCATGTGCACCGTGTGGAAGTGGGTGTATCTTTGATCCAGGACATGGATGACTTGGAATTGAAGACAGGTGGAGCACTATTCAGAGTACATCCCACTGACTAAGGCAGAGACTTAGCATGTTGCAGGACTCTCCCGAACTCAAGTGATGCTAGATGCTCTCAGCATCTGAACTTCCACTGTTTTCATTTTCCTTTCTTCTTTATCTCATTAAAAACATATTTTCAGAATTTCTTCTGATAGCTTCATCACTGAACTTAACAAAATGGACTCTAAAATTTCAAAGAAAGAAAAAAGTTGCTTCTTTTGTTTTGCATTTTCCTGTTTCTCAAATGTTTAATAATTTTTAATGGCTTCCTGAGCATTATGGATGAAGTATTGTAGAAACATTGTTTTCTTCCAAAATTGTTGAGGGACAATTATTTTTATTCAAGTCAGTGGTTAATTTTGCTACAATTTTTTTATAAATTATTATATATCTTGAAATATATATGTACCCAAATTCCTAAATATACATATATTATAAAATATTTTATCTTGGAATGTATGTATTCTATATTCCCAAATTCATGTATTTAAATTTTATATTCAGTGTGCTGGTATTTGAGATGAAGCTTTTGGGAAGTAATTATGTCATGAGGATGCAGTCCTCACATGGGATAACAATGCTTGCAAGAGGAAGCCAGGGGACTAGGCAGCATGCATAGCTTTCTATTATGTGAGAATATGGTGAGAAGTTCACTCACAATGCAGAAGAGGTTACTCACTAGAACTAGAACACAGTCATCCCAAGACTCATCACTTACATCAGTCTCGAGGAATATAATACAAAAACATGGTTTTGATAAGCAACCTATTCTAAAGTACTTGGTGTGAAAAACCCAAGTGACTAAAACATTGGTTAGCTCCAAACTTTCTATGTCCCAGCTGATAAGAAGCTGACAGGTTGTCTCAGTTCTGTGATCGATCTGATTTTCTTCCCAAGAATTTCCCCTAGGTAATAATTCTCCATCCTCCAGCAAGGATGTGATCAAATTTTGAAAATGAGGATTTGGCAAATAACTATTACCTAGATCTGTGCATCTCAGTCTTACATTAATTATTGCACCCTCTCTGGGTTGGAGACTTGCCGTCAGTAGATCTAAAGGCTCAGGTAGCTACAATGCATAGCCAAAAGTCAGAAACTTTTGGTTTCAAGTCATTCCTGAGAAATCTGGATGGAACAATTTCAGAACACAAGCTGAAGTGGTTTGTAGATTTGTCTTTGACATGATGAAAGCCTAGAAGTCAACATTCCTTTCTCTAGCTAAAGTAAAAGCAGTATAAGCAAAAAACCAACCACTTCCGTGCTCTGTCGGACAACAAAAATCATTGAATCAAACACCACTCTGAAATGCGGAGAATAATATGAATCAGAGAGAAACCATGGCTGAAATCAGCTCACCTTGAGCCGAAGCTGATGGCAAAACAAACAGAAATGTTTATGTGATAATGCTGACTTATCTCTAGAGTGTAATTGTAGACTAGCATGGGAGAGGGACACTTCTGGGGACATCCAGAGTAGAGGAAATGGTGAGTTACAGGTTCAATGGGAGACCCTACTTCAGTGTGTAGATAAAAAGCAATTGAGGAGGATACCTAGTATCAACTTTTGAGCTTTTTTTTTTGAGACAGGGTTACATGTGCCTGCATACACACATGTGCAAGTGTGCACATACACACACATGCACACACACACATACACAAGCCCACACACAAGAAAAACACTAGGAGGATGTGAGAGGAGACTGCTTCTTACTATCACATACTCTTTTCAGAGCACTTATTAGCCTGGAGCACATGCCCCTTCAAGTTTTAAATCTATCATATGCTGGTGTAAGAAGAATCTGAGAGAAGTAGCAAGTACTGAGAACTTAAGAGTAACACACTCCTTACACACTCACGTTTAGTTTAGTTTTGTTTTTAACCTACTATCTGATATTCACGTTTGCTTAAAACTCCTTCTGAAACACAACAAACTTAATAGTATCCCACCCCCCAAAAAACCAGAAGTGGATGCTAGAGCAGAGGGTGGGTCTTAGGATATACTGATGGTAGATATTTCTCTTGGGTGTTTTCTACCACCGTGTCAACAAAAGTGCGAGAATTTTACAAGGGTATCTATCAGTGTATCTTGGTGCTTAATTTTCTGGCAGAATCAACTGGTGATGTGGCTTTTCCTATCCATGTCTGGAATATTATTGAAGGCTCAATGTATAAGGAACTGATTTATTGATTCTAGGACTCATTTTTTATTCTTTCTTTCGGGTTTTGGTTACTCGGAAACTAGGTTGCCCCTTTTCAGTGCGGCAAGAGGAAGAAAGTGGCGGTGCAAAGAATAAGTGGCCGTAGCATTTTACAAATCAAAGCATCTCTCCATTGATGGCAACATGATTGAATTTGTATAGTAGTTAAATAATTGTCATTGGTAGATTTATATCGTAATTTTTAAGTGTTAATATGGACCCCCGATGATGGCTCTTATTGCCTTTGCAAGATCATTATCTGAGGGGCCTACATTGAAAACCCAGTGAGTGTGAGTGTGATAGATTTTGCACTAAGTTGCAGAAAGTGCAATTTAAGGTGGAATCTCTCAAAAAAGATCTTACCATCTGGATAGCTGATGGGGTGATGTCACAATGGCCGAATTGTGTAGAACTCTCACTCAGACCCTGAAGAAAGCTTAAGGTCTCTCAGAAACAAAGGTGCTTAACTTCCCGCAATGGATAACACAACCAGGAAACTCAATTAATTTGGCTAGATAGTCAATGTACTTAAAACCATATATCTTAAATGTATACTTTCTGATGAGAAACTAAGGTAGTCTCTAGTAGGGAAGGTGTTATTGTAGCATTGGGATAAAGATGGAAGTCCCATTGGAATGTTAAATGACAATAGGAGTTTTGCTAATGCCTTGCAAGAAGGGTTCCAAAAGGTTTTGTCGATGGTAGATAATTGTTATGGGAACTAATTTATTCAGGATACAAAGAAGAGGAAAAAAGCAACTTGTGAGAGTGACCCAGAAGATATCTGAGGTGGAGTGAGTGCTGAAGGGTGCCACAGTCTTAGTAGGTTGAAAACTGATGAAGGCAGACAAGCTTAAAGAAATAGCTCCTTTCTTCATTCTCTTAGTGCCTGTGGCAAAGCCTCCCATACATAAGCAATAAGGATAGATTTGGATGATTTGAGGAAAACAACCCTGTTGTCTCTTAATGAATAAAAAATGTTAATATTTCAGGTCATGATGAGCACATGCCTGCATGTCCTGGTCTCCCTGCAGAATTAAGGGCTTACCTCCTCTGTCAGAGGGAAGAACTTAGCAAAACATTTCAAAAATCTTAAAATCACACTCTGCTGTTCAATTGGGCTGGCCTACATCCTTCAGGCTTGCATCTTGCTCATATCCTAGAACAGTATATGCCGGACAGCCACGCTGTGCAAAACCCAAAGCTGGCTGGAGTCTCAAGGAAAATGCTCTGCTTGAGGGGAAGAATTTCCTAAACGCTTCCTACTTTATGGGGTGGGACCAAGAGTGCATTGTATGTCCTTATGTAGAAAAACAAGATGATATGGGAAAGATATAACTCTAGTGCTTTTTGATACAGGTATTATAAAGAAACATTTAGGAAACACACACACACACGCACACATGTCTCAAGGAGACCCTTCTGCTTTCCATTTTCCTTTTGGAGATATTCTCAGAATCAGCATAGCCTACTTTTTAAGCATTTCATTTTTCAGCTTTTTGTTATTTTAAAAAAAAGTGTTCAATTTGCTTAAAGTGCCTCAGGGAGAATATGATCAAATTCACTGATGGCAGCAACACTGTATAAAAATGGACAGGGACAGAAATATCAGGGCCTATTAAAATGGACCCATGGATACAAAGCACTCTTGGCTCTACATGTTGACATATTCAGGGATTAGTGAAATTAAACCAGAGATGATCATAGCCTAATTAAGAAGAGACCTTGCAAGCCATGGTTTCGCAGCCTAAAGGACTGAATTATATAGGAACCTAAGCTAAAAACTTCATAGTTGGTCATGTTTCTAAATACCCATGATGACTCTGTGTGTTATCTTAAGACATTTTCTCTTAATGAGTTGTCAGGGAAAGACTGGCTCTTTTGTTCAAGTGTGAAGATGTTGCCTCAAACACATATAAATCTAAGTTATTTTAAGTGTTCATCTTGATAGTGGACTGAACTGTGGCTTAGATGGAGAGGAAGAAACAAAGAGCATGCAGGGCTTCCTGCAGGCTCTTCCATTAGCACACAAATAAGCATCTGTCTGTTACAATACCCAGATATTTAAGCACGGTAACTTCTTCAATAAGACTGCCATGGGATGATGTGCTAAAAGGGGCACAGAACAGAGTCTTATGTACTGTGAAGTTGGGGAGCTATGCTCAAGGAAATACTGAGACTTTACACTAGAAATCTAGTTTATTCAAAAGAGCTGTCATGTCAAAGGAAGGGTGGTGTTTATTTGGTTCTTTGGGATCGGGGTCATTGAAGAGAAAAAGCAAGAAAGAGGACACAGCTCTGCAAGAGGTGAGGAGGATAATCCTAGTTGACACCGTGGACATTTGTTGGACAATGTCTAGTCACTGTGGATGCAGTTATCTTCTTGGAGTAGATGAGTAGTGGAAATCATGGGGACCTTCTAGGAGGTCGACACCAAGAGAAAGTGGTAGGGTATCTTGAAGTCTCAATCATGAGGCTCTCATTTACTATTTATTTTTAATATAAAATTGCTTGTCAAACATTTCCAACAAATGGTGCTAGGAAACTGGATATTAAAATGAATTATAGATTTAAATATATCATATAATACTCTAATGTAAAAAACATTAAAATCATTGGGCTCTAATGACTTTAGACTCTTAGATTTGGCACAGAAATAGAATATGTAAGAGAATATGTTGATATTTTTTTAAAAATAAAAAAATGTTATTTAAATGATTCTCTTAATATGAGAAAAAACCCTACAAAGTCCGAAGAAACATTTACAAGTCACATTTCCAACCAATGTGTAGGACCAATATGTAGATTGTATAAATAATTCCCAAACTCAACAGTGATATAATAGAAACAAATAACACATTACAATGTGGACAAAAGAGACAAGAACACAGAGATGTAATGGATAAGCATGTGGAAAGATGTCCAAGGCTCACAGGGGCTCACAGAGACTGAAGCAGCTGCTTGGGTTCTGCATGGATCTACACCAGGTCCCTGAGTATATGTTATAGCTGTTAGTTTGGTGTTTCTGTGAGACTCCTAAAAGTGGGAGCAGGTGTTTATTTCTTTTGACTCCTATTGGGTTGATTTGTCCATCCTTGACAGGAGAGCTTTTATCTTGTCTTACTGTATCTTGCTTTGCCCTATTTAGTGGTTATCTTTTGGAGGCATACTCTTTTCTGAAGAGGAAATGGAAGAGGAGTGGAGCTGGGGGAAAGAGGAGGTGGAGGGGAATTGGGAGAAGTGGAGGGAGGGGAAACTGTGGTCAGGATGAACTATATGAAAGAAGGATCTATTGTCAATCATAATAATTAAAAAGATGTCCACCAACTTTAGCGACTAGGGAAGTACAAATTAAAATATAAACGAGACACTCCCACACATGTTAAAATAGTTAAAATGTATTTAAAAATAGATATGACAGCACGATATCCAGCAATGATGTGGAGAAACTTGATGACTCATCTATAGCTTGTTGCAGTATGAAGTGGAATACTCTCTTGGTTTTGGTTGTTTCTTAAAAACTTGATCATGCAGCTACCATCTGGCCCAGAAAGTACACTCAGGGGCAACTGTCCTCAAGAAATCAAACCTTCTGTTTATGCCTATCAAGGGAAGTGCTTAACCATTTAATTTGTTATGGCCAAAATGAAATGTGGAAATAATTCAGATGTCTTTCCCCAAGTAATTGACTAAATGTGGGTCATGAATCTCATAGACTATATCTCATAAATGAAAGTGAGCATGTTCTTACTACCTCAGACAACTTGGATGCATCCCTATGGACTTGTGCTTAGTGGAAAACAAAGTCCTGAAAGGTTGAATCCTATGATCACTTTGCTTATTTTGAAAATGATAGGATTATAGAAACAGAGACCAAATCCATGGTTACTACAGCCATGAATAAGCATTATGAGAGGGAAACAGGAAGGGGAGTTGGTTACAAAAAGGATCTCTGTGGTGGTTAAAATATTTCTTATTTTTGGCATTTCAACGTTACTACCTTGGTGATACTTTCATTAGGGGAAGCTAGGCATAGGGCATAAGGGGTTTCTGTGTATTACTTTTTTAAAACTATAGGTGAACTTAAAGTATTTCAAAATTAAAATTTTAATTAAATCCCCCAATAGTTCATAACAATTAAACTAGTCAGTGTATGATCTCTTTTTAAAATTTCAAACCAAATAGCTAGATTATTGAGCTCTTGAGATGAATTGGGGATGAAGAACTGCTTGGACTTGATTTTCTAGTGATGAAAACATTTTGGAGTATTTTATGAAAAGAAATTATATGATCTGTCTTGCGTTTAAGGAAAACCACAATTATCCTCTGATATGTAGTTGATGTAGGGAGTCACTCAGAATGTATGCAGGGAGAGAGGAAAGTGGAAGAGGAACCAGAAGGTGAGTGGAATTGTCAGTCAACGATTGACTTTACTTGAGCCCAGACATGGGGGAAGAGCATCAGGAATTTTGCCCAGGGGTCTGTAGTCACTAGTGGCTACTGCAGTTCTAGGCAGTGATCAGCAGCTGTGAGGACTGATGGGCTGCTGCAAGAGGAGCCCACGGGAGCCTCCAAGTGTCCATCATTCCCTTTCTGCCATCTTTCTATTGTGGAGACTATGTTCCAGAATGTTGATGCTACCAGCCCAATAGGAAAATCTTAGCTTTCTAATTCTATCAATGTATGCTCTCAAAGAAATATACTGACAATTCGGACTCTTCCAAAAGAGGATCTATTTCTTGACTTCTCAACCACATTGAGCATAGTCCTTTACCTTTGGGTAGAGACAGCCAAAGGCTCTAGCCAACAACAGTTCACTTGATTACATTCTGTACTTCTGTGTACTAGGGATTAAAGGACGCATGGTACTCGCTTTCAGATAGCACAGGCCTCTGACCCAAAGCAGAGGTTTAGGACAAATGTGTTGTGGAATGGATGTATTTCTTGGTGTTTTGACCCAGTCAGGCTCTATGGAACTTTAGGGTCTTACACAGTCTTTCCTGTGGACTCTCAGTGGGAGGTAGGCACCAGGGATGACAAACAGAAGGGTGCGTGGATGCAAAAGCCATGGCCTTCTCCTGGTCCCTAGCTCAAGAGTCTCTGAGAATCTACAGATACTCTTCTGGATGTTTCCTATGGCATAAGGAGATAATTCTGAGATTTCTTAACCGTGTTTTAGTCGTCTTCTTCAAACGACATTGCCGTGCTGGAAAAAGAAAGATGTAAGTTTTAAATTCCTCTGTCTGTGAAGCCCTCAGCACAATTTCCTAAAAATTTCTAGAAAACTGCAAGGCCCGCGGCAGCATTAGTTCCCCATAGCAGCTGCTCTCCTGGGCATTCCTTCCCATTGCCCACTAAGCTCATGAACTCGAGGCAGTCTATTTCCAGCCACAGTGTGAGAGCTGGCTAGAGTGGGGGATGGGCTCTGCTTGGAAAGTGCAACTGCCTCCCTACACAACCTGCTTCTATTAGCACCTTCCTGGGAGGAAGAGAGGCAGCACCACAAAACACATGCCACCCAAGTTGTCACGTGAACATTTTCTTTTTATAGAAGAGACCTGTGGGAGTAATTAAATTTCTCTGATGGCCTATCTTCTTTAAAGGCTGTTTTCTTTCTTTCTTTTTCTTCCATAAACACAGAATTACCCTATGGTGTTTATTTAACGAAATGCTAGAAGATCCTGTATATGTTTTCACATGAGTTTTTTTTTATTTCCTCTTTGTGTACATCTGTTATACTGTTTCCCTGAGTTTCACCAAGGGACATCTCTGAGCCTCAGAAGATACTTCCTGATGGTAAGAGCTGTGCTAGGTTTGGCCTTGAGAGATGCAGCTTTTTCCAGGAACATGTTTTTGTTTGTATGTCTGTCTGAATAGATATGGATGAGAAATTAAATCTGGCCAAGGGGTTGATATCAGGGCTTATGTGGTGGGTAGAGGGGGCATATGGAGGGATCAGGGATAGAGTGAGAAGCCTGTCCAGGATGTAGCCCCAAGGTGATAAATGAAGGTCTGGAAACTTGCCAAAGCAGATCATTGTGGCATAATCAGCAGAAAAGAGGCACCAGCAACTGATGAAATATGATCTTAAGGGAAAACTTAAATCCAGTTATTAATGGAGGGAAAGAGCCAGTCTGGGCTTGAGAAGTGGTTTCAAGTAGAGGAGCATGAGTAGACATAGTGATTGGATGATGTCAGTTCCTTCCTTGCTGCCCAGAGAGGAAGGGAGGGAGAGCTGAGCTATTGACACACTAGCCTCCTGGTTGTTGCTATCACATTCAGTATGTAAAGAAGAGCCCAAATGCACAGACCGTCCCATCTGTGCTTTGGCAGATGGAATGGGAGTTGCCCAAGTGAAGAGCACAGTGTGATTTAAGATTGGCTCTGAAGGGTATTGTATTTGGGTTAGTTCAAATACAATTACATTAATATGGCCGTCTCAGATTTTTAACTGAATGAACAGTTTCTGAATTGATTTTATTGTTTAAAATCATGCTAGTTAATGGCTTTTCAAAATAAAATTGCCTTTGGCTGACTTAAACATCAGTAGAAGATTAAAAAATTAATTTGATTGTATTTTAAGCCCCAAATCAAGATTTCTATAAAATTGGACATATCCCATTTCCTCCCTTTTACAATGATTTATTTTTGACCATTTGATGAGCCCAGAGCAAACCAAATTATGAGCGGGTTCTGCTAAATCGTAGCTCAAACCACAGGAAAATCCTCTATTCGCTATGAACTGTTGTATAAGTTGTTAAGTTCCCTAGTTTCTTCAGCAGAAAAAAAAATGAAGATAAAACATTTCTCTTGTAAACCTGTTGTGAAGACTCTTATAAAGTTATTAATATAGTTCTCAGCCTATGGCAGACTTTCAGTAGAATTTTCTACATAATTTTTGTTATGGATATATGCATACATATAGATCAGATGGTTCTTTGGGGTATGTGTTCAATTTTGAAAGCCCTGCCCAGGAAAATGGGACATTTTGGGTGAAACCAACAAAGAGCAAGTGTACAGAGAAAATAATCAACAGGATTGATTTGGAAATGCTTTTTTTTTTAAAAAAAAAGTATCAATACTAATCACTAAGATGATAAAGAAAAAAGATTATGAAAATTCTCACATGCCATGAGTTTGGAGTTTATTGTCTAAGTTAGCTTCTGGTGATCTTTCTCTGTTATAAAGCTGTCTAGCAAATAGTTTGGGGTTCAGGATCATTCACTTTGTGTCACAATCACATATTGATGCTCTGGTCACATGTGAGCAGCTATAGACACCACTAAACCGATAGACGTGGAGGTGATGCAGTAAAAGTTTATTTATAAAAGCAGACTGTGGGCTTAATTTGGTGTAAGAGCTTGCTAATTAATAATATAAGTGGTTGAGATCAAGCATAGCTTATTTCTTATCCATAAGTTTGCCTCATGCCTAGCTAGGTATAGTACACCCTTATAATATGTTTAATTAAGGCATTTAATAAATATTTAAGTGACTACTATCATTAAGCTACTATTGCTACCTTCAGAGAAAGAGTTGTTCTTAGCTTTTAGGAGTTCTTGTTTTACTGTAATAAGAGACCTATATCTGTTACTGTACTCTCATGCAAACACTGTTCTACATGAGCTACATTTAGCAAAGTTCAATGAAGTTTTCTTAGATTTTTCACACTGAGAAACTCCTCATGGCATAGAATGTCTAGCTATCAGCAAGATATTTGACAAAGTATTCCCTGATGTTACCATGGACTTGATGAAGCGTGTGACTGGGTGATGATATGTCCCGGTGTTCTGCAACCTGGATGAGTGACAGAACTCAATGAATGCTGATTGATTGATCACCGGCAGCCTTGAGAGCAATTTCCAGTGACCTAGAGGGCCGTGTCCTTGCCTCTGTGTTACCCATCCTTTCTATCGATGACTGAGATGAAAACATGGAAAGCATGCTGATCAAATTAACAGATGATATACAGCAAAGAGAGAGAGAGACAGCCAACACAGCCAAACCTAAAATGATTTCGACAGGCTGGAACAACAGCACCAATCTAACAAGGAGAAACATAATGGGGATAAATGGAAGGTCCTGCACTTGGGTTCAAAAGTCAAATTGTGCATGAGATGGGGAGGATTTGGCTAAACAGAAGCATTCGGGAAAAAGCTTTAGACATCCCACTGAAAGAGGCACAGTCGGAGATCATCATACCATGTGAATGGCAAAGCTGCCTGTGCATACTAGGTATATGGCTATGAGGGCTATGCCCAGGTGAGGGATGTGACAGTGCCCAGGGTAAGGGAGGTGGCAATGTCACTGCAGCAGGTGAAGATCGGATTATAGATCCATGTGATCGGGAGTCCTGAGGGACATAAATAGACTTAGTCTCAGCCAAGGCAAACACCTCCAGATGGTAGTAGGAAACTTAAGAGCATTAGGATTGATGAAGAGAATTCAGATAATGAGCATTTTATACAGGGACCTCACTGTGGGGAAAACACAAAAGTCACTCCTTGAAAGTGCTTCTACCTCTTTAGCAACATCCTGACCTCCTGTGATGACTTAAGGATGAGCAGATGTTTCTTAAAATGTACATTCTCTGGGCTAAATGATGTTTCAAGGGCCCCATTCCAGCAGAGCCTAAAAATCACTTTTGCTTTGTTTGGGTTGAAACAACAATGCCATCCATGAGGCAGAGTAAAAGATCTCTATCTAATAATCAAAATGTGGGAAGTGAGCAGAAGCATGTGTCTGCTTGCTTGCTGAAAAGTTTTGAATAAAAGGGGCAGTTGAGAACTCCTCAAGGAATTGAACCAACATAGACCCTTAGAGAAATGTCAGGGAGTAAAAGATGGAGAAAGGGAAAAGTTCATTAAAATCTCTGGTTAACTTTGAAATCTGTTTTCATTCAGCAATGTTGCTACAAATCTTTTAAAAATACATTTGTGCATTCTCTCAGCAACACAAATGGATGAATGAATGAACTATGATTACATACTGAATATATAATAAATTTTATGACTCTGGCCAATCTGATTCAGTCTGATCTGACCCTATCTCAACCCATTAACAGTAGTGTTACCAACTCTTAAGGTCAAGAACTTGGAGACTCATTCAGTTGCTTCTGCAATTTGACATTAATACTGTCTCTTACGTTGGCACACTTTGTCTTTTTACTCCACACTGTTCATTCTTCAGTATATCTAACAGGTTGGTTATATTGATATCATAAGACAACATGACCAAGGCAACTTATAGACCAAGGCTAGTTTATTCGGATCTTACAGTTTCAGAGGGTTAGAGTCCAGAGTAACCATGGCAGGCAACATGGTAGCAGGTAGGCAGGTGCTAGAGCAATAGCTGAGAGCCCACATCTTGAGACACAATCACTAGTCAGAGACACTGGGCATAGTGTGAGTCTTTTGACCCCTCAAAGTCCACCCTCTGTGACATAGTGCTCCACCAATGCCATGCCTCCCAATCCTTCCCAAACAGTTCCACCAACGAGGGTCCAAGTATTCAAACATAAAAGATTCTGGAGATCATTATTATTAAAACCACCACACTTTTCCAACTCCCCAAATGAGCATGTGGGCACCACCTTATGCTGTATAAGAGCACCTTGTTTTTGTTACACAGAATGATTTCTTTTCTCACAGTAAATGATTGACAGTTTGCTGTGTCTTCCTTGTAATCCCCAGGGGTGAGGAACAATGGAACTAATTTATTCATTGCTGTATCTGCAGTATTTATCTTAGTGCCTTGCACAAAATATGTGTTTGATACATTTGTTAAATTCAAGTAATTTATGAAAGATAATAAGAACTTTAAGGACATCATTTTAGCTATCAATAAAAATATGATAATATTGTCATGAGCCATCTATTCCAATGTGCATATATGATAGAATGAGAGAATTGCAATTTAATTATACAAAATTCTGGAGCATGTACATCAATGGATAAATAAGAACATGAATGATATTATTCAGTCATAGAAAGGACATCTTTTGTAGCAGCATTGATGGAACTGGAAAACCTTACTTTTAGGTAAAATTTCAGTTACAGAATGACAAATATTACAGGTTTTCATTTATGTGCAAGTGCTAAAAGACTAATTACAAACAAATAAATACTAAAGTAATAGAATCAGGGAAAAGTGTTGGGGATGTGGATAAAGATTTTAAATAGAAAGAGATAATATAATAAGATTATGAAAGTTACTAACAATTAACTTAATATTTCAAAATAGCTAAAAGAGAGAATTTTGATTGTTTCCAATACACAAAAAAGGTATGTGTGTAAGATGATGGACATGTTGATTGTCCCAATGTGATTCTTATAATTGCAGTGTCATATCATATAAAATAAGTGTATGAATAATTATTATGTTCTAATTCAAATTAAAAATATATTCAGAGGAAAAGAAGTTCTTCTCCATACCTTAGATCTTTAGGCAAGGTTTGACTGGGGTGGCTCCTTTCCTTGGTGTCTTATTCATTGGGAAATAGATGTCCATTTAAATCCACTAAGTACACATTAATGCAACTCTACAAGACTTTCAAAACTCTGCAGAAGGCAAAACCTTCAAGTGCCATGCAGAAATGATTTCTAAGTTTTATGAAAGCCTGTTGCTCCTTAGTAGCCTTGTTCAACATTAGTATTCACATCAAGCAGAGCAGCCTCATGCCCCGCTAAATGATTCAAAAACAACTAACAAAGAAACCAAAAGGCAACCCACAATAATTCTCCTCTTCCAGACAATATGGAGCCATTATTCATTTAATAGTATAAACATTACTCTCCATCCCAGGGTTACTAACTTCTGGGTCTTTAATGGACTTCACATCGTACTTAAGGGATTAAGAGACAAGTTTGTAATTGATTCTCTTTGTTGGGGGAAATAAAGAAGATGAGTATTTACCTGGTCATGGGTTATGTTACTGATGGAATGTAAAAAGGCTCTCAATGGTTACAGCTGCAGTATAGTTTCTTTCCCTCATCTCAGAGGCACATTTGTGATTAATTCCTAGAAAACAGATCTACAAGAATAGGTTCTTTTCTTGTTGAGTGTTGAGGTACATATCACATTTTCACTGAATAACTTACTTGCTCAATTAAAGCTTTTTCACATTTTTCTGTGCACCTACTATGTGCTGGACATCTTGAGATCTCAGTAGAAACAAGGTGTGTGGTGTTGAATAGCTTAAAATTCAATTCCAATCTTCAGTGGAATGGTATGGAAGAATAAGTATTGAATGCATAATTATACACATAAAGCAAATGTCCAAATGAAGAAAAATTAATATTAACAAAATAGAAGAGCGCAGAGTTGGAAGGGACTTGGAGAAATAAGGTGATATGATTAACTCTTCAGATAAAGCAGGTCTTCTACTGGTTTTCTGTTGCCAAATGTATAAATTATACTCTTGACATGTTTCTCTATCCTTAGCAATGTGTGATGCCTATTCTTGATTGTCAACTTGACTAAATCTGGAATTAACTAAAACCCAAATGACTGGACACATTTGTGGCGGATTTTTTTCTTAATTAAATTATTTGATGTGGGAAGACCCACTTTTTATCCAGATCTGTGAGGTAGGAAGATCCTCCTTTCATCTGGACTGCACCTGCTGGCAGCCTATGTAAAGTGTATAGAAGAAAGATCTTCTTTTTGCCTGCTTTCTCTTGACCTCACTAGCAAGTTCATTTCTTCACTGATATTAGAGCCTACTTCTTCCAGATTCTAGTATATGTTGAAAGAGGTTTCTGTCCTGCCCAATCCTGTAGCCGTTAGATCCCAAAGAATCACACAGAGGCCTACATTAATTATAAACTGATTGGCTTATTAGTTCAGGCTTCTTATTAACTCTTATAACTTAATATTAGCCATAATTTTTGTCTATGTTAGCCACGTGGCTTGATATCATTTTGGCGAGGTAGTCACATCTTGCTTCCTCTGTGTCTGAGTGATGGCTGCAGACTGAATCTTTCCTCTTCCCAGAATTTTCCTGTTCTTGTTGCCCCACCTATACTTCCTGCCTGGCTACTGGCCAATCAGCGTTTTATTAAAATACAATTGACTGGGTACAGACCATTGCCATACAGCAAGTATATAATGAAGGACAGCTAAGACATCCAGTCTTGAGAACTGAACAACTACTGGATTTTTAGACCTTTGTAGGCAGTCATTGTTAGATTAGATGGATCACAGCCTGTATGTCATTTTTTTTTTCTTTTTTTGAGCTTGTCCTGGAACTAGCTCTTATAGACCAGGCTAGCCTCAAACTCACAGAGATCCACCTGCCTCTGCCTCCAAGTGCTGGGATTAAAGCCATGTGCCACCACCACCTGGCTTCTGTAAGTCATTCTAATAGAGAGAAATTCACTCTATAAATTCTATTAACTCTAGAAAATCCTGACTAGGACACAATGTTACCTTTATATAGAATCATTATCTCTCAGTGTTTTCCTGTTTCAGTAAGATTTCAGTCCAGAAAGTTAAGGCACTATACATATTGTGGAGATGGGGGTTTAAGACATTAATTAGAGTTTTAGCAAATCAGCAGGGCCAGGAAGTGAGAATCAGAGGGCCAAGCAGGAGCTCATGCCCACAGAACTCCTGCTATAGCTGGGCAGAAGAGACTTAGAGGGAATAGGATAGATGCCATGCATACCTTCAGGCTGATGTGTAACCTCGGAAAGTTTTTGGAAAAGCCTGTGATCTCAGCTTCCACTGTAGGAACTGCTGACCATAGTACAACCCTGACCTCTATGCTATTGTTGCCTATGTGACTCTGTCAGCAAGTATCATGCTGTGCCTGTGACCTCATGGAATAGCAGGACTGGCTGAATGTTTAGAATATGATTGGGCCTATGAGAGACATCTATGCTGTTTTATAACCAAATCATCATCCCATAGTCTTTCAAGAAGAATGGCCTTGAAACCACTTATTTACCAAATCTCCTGAACTGCAACCCTGATTGGTGATGATTGGTGATGGTCTTAGTTTTAGCACAGGGATTTTTACATTCTGGATAACTCCTCTACTCAGCACAAACCAGGAAAGATGCTAATACTTTAATGTGCTGACACCAGCTTTTAATCACAAATGTGGGGGAGCCAAAAAGGAAGCTAATACAAACCTTAACTGGGGAAGCCCTCCCAGGCTGATCTAGTTGATCAAACAAATCAGGTGCATCTCATTTTAAAGATTTGTGCTGACCAATATTTATAGGCAACTGGCTTCTAGCCACTGTGATGCTCACCCATCTGATGTCACCATAAGAAGCATATCTTAATTGTGTCTTTAAACATTTATTTTATCATTTTTTGAGAATTCCATACACAAATACTATAGTCACATGATTTCCACTCCATACTCTTACTTGCCAACTCATTCTCCTCTCACTCCCTTTCTATGCCATGACCTCTTCTTTATAATGTGTGTGTGTGTGTCTGTGTGTCCATAAATGCAACCCACTGACTCTATTTTGCGTTGCTGTTGCTCATTGGTATATGTGTTAGGGGATAACTTTTGGGGATTGGGTAACTTATCAAGGAGTTCATCCATGAAGAATACTGATTCCCCCCTCTTTCAGCATCTATCAATTTCCTGAGGCTCTTCATCTAGCAATGGGCCTTGTGAGATTTCCCCCATTCACATTGGGATGTTAGCTGCTGCTGTCACTATGCAGGTTTTTCAAAATGTCATGATACAACTCCCTGTCACATAGAGAAGACACTATCTTGTAACAGAGATCCTGGTCTTAGGCTCTTACAATCTGTTTGCCCCCTCTTCTGTGATGATCCCTGAACCTTAGGTGTTGGTGTTGTACTATAAATGTATCAACTGAACTTGGACACACTTTGGTCAGTTTTCTCTGCATTTTGGCCACTTGTGGATTTCTACAGTTATCTCCATCTGATGCAAGAAGGAGATAATTTGACAAGGGGTGGGAAGCATATTTAACTGTGAATGCAGCAATAATTATGCATAATGTAGTTGGGAATTATACTGATTTAAGAATGCAGCAGTAGAGGATTATTCTCTAGAATCCATGATCTCACCAGCTACAGGTAGTTAGCTAAGTTTAAATACAAGGCATAATTTCTATCTTACAGAGTGGACCCTAAGTCTGGTAAGTCTGCTGTTGGTTACCCATGAGATATAAGTGCCACTACTGCACCATTGGGCATATTTGCCGTGTTGGTCCCTGTGTGCTTTGTAGGTATGAGATCTGGGTGTGACTTTCAGTCGATTTTGCCCCTGGAAGCTTGCATAACAACTTTAGATGCTATGAGAGATAGTCTTTAGGAAAGAGGCTTCCAGATCAGTACAAATTTTGATACATCTAAATCATATGTCAGAAATATGTAGTAGACTCAGGAAAAGGATTCAAGGTCTTGGAGGCCACCATGATCCTACACACACACACGCACACACATATTTGCAGTCACTTGGAATCCTCTGACCAACAATTTGATGGGTGATTACTCATACTTGGAACTGGGATTTTGATAAATAGTCTATGACTCTTATTAAGAGCATTATTATCTCAGTGGCACGAATTCATTTACATTATTTATACATTCATATGCATACTCATATATATTCTATATATTTTTTAAGTAAGCATAAAATAGTGGTCTCCTATGGCAATGCAAATTTAAAATAACAATAATTTGGTTGGTGATAAAAAACTCATAATTATATTCAAACATGCTATGGGTTGTTTTCTATGAGTCTGAATTTTATTATCTTTCATTCTCATTGGTTACCTTTGGTGACTTGAAATGAACACCAAGAAAGCCCAGTGTCCTGGGACTTAAACATAGAACTAGCCCAGTGATATCATATGTTATTATAGTAGTCAGTATAACACATATGAAATGAGGGGAGTTAGTGGAATCCAAGAATCGTCCTTTATGATTTATTGTTATGCCTGTTCCAAAAAGCCA
The DNA here is from genome assembly GCA_004026605.1 of Ondatra zibethicus. Lineage (NCBI taxonomy): Eukaryota > Metazoa > Chordata > Mammalia > Rodentia > Cricetidae > Ondatra > Ondatra zibethicus. Next base: position 36,491 of record PVIU01003955.1, read on the forward strand.
TTGTTGATTGTAGGAAACATCTTTTGATACCAGGGTATGGGTCAACCACTGCAAGAAGATGAACATTGGTAGTCAAAATGGTGGCTATTAACAGCAAAGGAACAAAGAAAATAGCTGGTGGAAAAAGACAGCTATGGGATCTGAAAAGAGAAGAACAAGGGTGTGTGTGTGTGTGCATGTGCATGTATGTGTGTGTGTCTGCCAGAACAATTCAATAATGTCTGAGAAAGGGTTGGATTTATTGAGAATGAAGCAGGCAAGCTCAGGGCCATTCATTCAGGCTCGGCCCTTATAAATGATTTGGAGGACTTCGTAGCGTGGTAAGTAAGCATAATGGTTTTTGTATTGAACTGTAGCACCCTCAGCCAACTTGAAAGAACCAAGATTCTCTAGAATTCAATTTACTTTGCATTAACGGGAGATCTGATGCTCGTCTGCACTAACTGCTTCTTTTATCTGAGCTGCTAAAGAGTCACATGGTTTAGGAAGAAAATTAAGAGATTTCACATTTGTTGCTCTAAGCAAAATCATTTTGTTATCTACTTTAATGAGAGCGTGGATGAGTTTTCCTGTTTTAATAATCACTGTCTTAAACTTCTCTTCCATGAAGGCAATATCAACAAAAACTCTCTAGAGGTTTTATCGTTATACAATTAGTTTTTCTCTCTACCGTTTGAAATCCTTGAAATTATTTTTAAAATAGAGAGAGGCATTTTGTTTTGCTGAGCTCTCTGGGCATATATAAGGAAAGTGGACATTACAACATTGCTTTGAAAAGCTGACTGACATAATCTAGGGTCTTTGTTGTCTGAATTCAAGGTTGAGCCAAGTAGTTCTTTATCTTATTTTATTGTTCTATCTGTACATACAAGATCTCTGGGGGTTTCAGGAAGTCCTGCAGTCACTGTGGAGGCAATGCATATGTTCATTCTGCTGGGATTTCCTAAGAACCAGAACAATTCATTTTAAAACATCATGCAGCTAGTCATCTGGGTGAATCTATCTTGCCTGCTTGAAGACAGACAGGTCATAATCTCTGTGGTTCCACATTTTGCATCCAAATCGCCTATTAAGCCCCACTAAATGATGCCTTATCAAGCTCCTCCAGACTGGAGGGAGGCAACCCTATTTCAGACCGAGGTTTAGCACTGCATCTATTCTTAATGCATTTATGCATGTATTATTTCTATTCTCTCAGCTTCTAGCGTACTTGAAGAATGCATAATGAAAAAAATTAAACTCAGACAGTTTAAGTAGGCAAGAAATATAAGAAGAGATGTCATGTCAAGCACAAAGGAAAAGTGAACTATTTGGAATTGTTACAAAAATATCAGGCAGAGTTACACTATTTTAATTGCCCGAGACAAGGTATTTAGGACAGAGAGATGTTTATCTCACAAATAAATGTTAGAATGTAACATTTGAGATAGGATGTAATGTGTTATATCTTTAAGGATATCGTTGCAGGCTATGTTGACATGAATTATCATAAATTTTTTTGCTGCCACAACAAAACAAATCTATAATAAACAATGTTCAGGAGATATTTCTGCACAAGACTAGTCTAATAGGATCTAAGTTGCTTTCAGATATATATTGATAAAAGAATCAAATCAAAAGTGTTAAGAAGAAAGATCTCATAGGACAGAGCTGTTGGCATTGAAATATGGACCAGAGCAACTCTGTGAATCTCTTCTTTCAAAGGGAAGGCACTGCTTGCATTTTCTAATAAGCTGAAACTTTTAGTACACTATTAATAACTGAGATGATTTATATTTTTCTGATTGCTAAAGGAAGTTGAACATTTTAAAAAGAGATGTCTTAGCCTTTTGTTTTGTTTTGTTTTGTTTGAGACAGGGTTTCTCTGTGTAACAGTTCAACTAGCTGTCCTGGAACTAGCTCTTGTAGACCAGGCTGGCCGCGAACTCACAACTCACAGAGAAACACCTACCTTTGTCTCCCCAGTGCTGGGATTAAGGGCATTGCCACCACCACTAGGCTTCTCAGCCGTTTTTATTTCTTCACTTGAAAACCCCCTGTTCAGGTCCATAGCCAATTTTGTGATTGGGCCATTTGTTTTCCTGAATTCTTTTTATAATCTGGATTTTAATCCTCTGTCAGATATATAGCTGGCAAAGATTGTGCTTACTACATACCCTGTTAGAGGTACTCAGAGATTCTCTGAAACATATGTGAGACTTGCAATAAAAACAAAGACTGCCTTCGTAAATGATAAAGAAGGGGGCAGAACAGTAGAAGTGACCCTGTTAAAGTCATATAGCAGAGATTCGGAAATACACTAGATGTGTGCTCCTTAGGCCAACCTCGAGTCAAAGAGGAAGCACCAGTCACTCCAACAGCTGTTCTGTTCTCTGTAGCTTCAGCCTCACAATTGGCTTTCCTAAGTCAACGTGGATTGTATAACTCTGATGTCATAAAGGCTATGTGAGTCATAGCTTTTAATGGTTAGAAGCAAGCTGGCATAAAGCACAACAATGAGCAGCAAGGTTAGAATGACAATCAAATGCCTGGGTCTGCAGGAATCTACAGTGACTGTTGATAAATAGTCCATACAATCAATCTCAGAGGCAAGATGACGGTCAGTCAACAGTAACAAACTGATGGAGCTAGCTTTCAGTATCCAAGTCAGTTAAATGAAAGAGAGGTATCACTGAAGATGGGGCCTGTGATGTCATAGCAAATGTACATGCTTTGGTTCCTTCTGTTTTCCCCAACAACTACACTTAGCCAATTACATGCTTAACAGCATACATTTTTTGGGGGGGGGGGTTGATTCATAAACTTTAACAAATCTGTTTGATATTATCTCTGACCTTGTCCTGGTACTGAGAGCTCAATACACAGTCATCAACTGTAAACTATACAGGCATAAAGATGCCAAAGGATAAATGGAGTCCTGGCCCAAGTCTATGTAAATGGGTCCAATATGTTCATAGTCTCACCCAAATCTTATTTTTTTTTAGACTCTGAAACCTTACTTGAGTTCCATGACCTTCAGAATAAGAGCAATTATTATTGGAAAGGTCAAGTAGAAGATTGAAACTGCCCACTCCGCCTGATATGGCATCCCAGTACCAAGCCAAGACGATAAGCAAAAGCTATAGCAATTCAGAGATGAAATGAAAAAGGTGAGGGCTATCTTCAAAGACTTAAAAGATACCAGATTTTAGCTCATCATGTGCCTTCATTTGAATAGCAAAGCATCAAAGGCACATCCAGTGGACTCTACCCTGTCAGCTGGCAGAAAAAGAAAACAACACCGGAGATGTTGTTGCTAAGAAACTAAATTCATTCAATCTCCTCTTGAAGACTTGTGTTCCTATATCCATGCTTCCCTGGTCTGGATGATGGGTGTAAAGGTAGAGTGTGCAGTGGAAGAGAAGGAAAGGAAAGGAAAGTTAGTAGCTCAGTTACAGTGGATAGAGAGCAGAGAGCAGGGAGAAGAAAGGGCTGGGTAGAGAGTGACCTGGTCATGTAGTGGATATAGGCTGTGGTTGGAATTTTAACTTTAAGAACAATCGAAAAATTGTTCAGCAAATATAAGAAGCTGTATATGACACAAAGGAACTCCTCTCCATGCTTATCTGGACTACTTTGTGTAGAGTGTGTTAGATTGACATGTATAGCTGCTGTGCAATTAAAAGTCTGTGTGTGACTCCTTAGAATATGAGAGTGGATACATGTGGGCAGAGAAAGGTAGGTACGTGGTGGTTTGTTAAACATGTATGATTAGGTTTTGCTTCTCTTCCTGAGACTAAGATATCGGAAGGGAAGGCCACGTTGTAGAATAGTCATGACTGAAGAGTGGGAGTGTGAAAACAATCTGCCCTGAATTCAGGTAACAAAGGGGCAGTGTGTTCTGTACATGATTTTAAATGATGATGACATCCACTACAGGTAGTCTTCTCTGTATTATCATTATGCTTTAGCAAATCTTTAGCTAAAAAACTGAAATATAGTTTGTATACAGTAATGTTTGTTTTATAAGCATCTCATAAGTTCTCACAAAAGTATGCACCTATATGGTAACCACTATGAAATCACATGTGCATATAGGCACAAAAATGCATATCTAGATACACCTATATTATTTATGTTATGTGGAGTAATATGAAATATTAGAACTACATACGTGATTGTCATATAAATATTTCCATCACATTATGATCAAAGCTAGCAATGTGCCTTTTTTTCTGGAATAATTTTTACTGGCTTATATTCTAGTAATCTCAGCACTACTATAAGTTGAACTATCTATGTAACTCCAATACTTGGGAGTTAGTTGTCCTTTAAAGACTGAGGACAGTACGCTGATTCCCAAGTCTCCTGGTTACACTGATGCCATCCCATCACAAGTGTCGTTCCAGTCACTATAGTGTCACACACAAGTTCCTAATGATACAGGGTTATATTAGTTGTTCCATATTTCCAGGCACTATTTGTACCATACTTGGTAACATTTAAACTGTGGATCATTGCAGTCAAAATGATGAACAAATAGAACATGCATAATTTCATTTTCATCTCTCTTCTTGACCATGTGGAGATTTTTACGTGTGCTTGTTTTTTTTCTGTAGATCAAGTACAATTCATAAGAACAGATTCTGAATAAACAGATGTGGGCAGAATTGTGGCTTATGAATTATATGTATTTAAAATGATCAAAACTGTTCTTCAACCAACTATCAGGGAAGAAAGATTAAGAAAGCTGCTGTACTGTCTGTTAAACACAGACACATGAAGATCAGTTTTTGTTTGAGAAACTGGAAGACTTTAAAGCTGGGATGTAGGTATGGCATTGCTGTTTCTCACAGTCATTACTAATATTTATGTATTGTTTTCCCCAATTTTATAAAAATATTTCAATCACTTAAAAATATAAAGAAATTGTTTTCCCTTTTATAATATGAAACTAATTTAGTGTGTAATTTGCTACATAAACTAATTTCTAGCATACCACATAGTTCATTGAAAATAATTTTTTCTAAGAGTCAGCCATAATCATCTTTATTATTCTTTCTTTTTCATCGCAATGATTGAAAAATATATTCCTTTCTGATGAGTGTGTGTGTTGGGGGTATTAATTGGTATGAAAAAAATTCTGTAGTTCTCTGCCAAAATCATTTCTCAGTTTATAAGGTAGAGATGAGGGATACTAGAAGGGAACCGAACATAGGTGAAATGACCACATTGTTGGGACATATTGATCTTGTAGTACTACAGAAATAACCAGAAGATGGTATCATGGGGGCGGATAGATCCAAGACCCTGATGTCCAGAAGAGAGGCTTGGGTTTGACATGTACATTTCTTCACTATTAAGCCACAGAAAGGCATGGAAATAATGAGAAAGAATGTGTTTGCTTAGGGAAAATGTCCTACATGGTTACCTGATACAGCTAAGAAGTAAGTCATGAGGCATATTGATACCTGAAAGCAAAAGTGAGCTAGCAAAAGGAACTGAGAACTGGCCCAAAATAAGGAAGGTGGAAAGGACAAATGAGGAGCACAAGAATCAACACAGAAGCTGAAAGCCCGTGTGTTGTTGGAGGCTGCTCATTTGTTCCCAGCTGCCCAGACACAAAATAACCACACAGAAGCTATATTATTTGAAATACCGTTTGACCAATAGCTTAAACATATTTTTAGTTAGCTCTTATATCCTAAACTAACCCATCTCCATTAATCTGTGTATTGCCACATGGCTGTGGATTTCCAGCAAGGTTCCAGAGCATCTGTCTCCTATGGGTGGCTATATGACTTCTCCCTGACTCTGTCTACTCTCTCTATATATCTCTTTCAGCCTGGCTTTATGCTATTAGGCCATTGGCCGAAAGCAGCTTCTTTATTAACCAGTGGCTATAAAACATATTCACAGCCTACATCACCCCCCCATCATCTATGATCAAGGTTACTAAGGGAAACAGTCAGAACAAAAAAGCATACACACAGAACTCAAGAAACAGAAATGTTTGCTGATTGGGTTCGTGGAGTGCTAGGGATGGAGATCAAATTTCAGAATGCTGGAGAATAGAAGACACGGGGAGTTAGTCACAGAGAAAAAACAAAATGTTCCAATATTTTAAAAGTATTTACTGTAATGAGAGGGAGAGTACCAGTGAAATAGTAGCTAAAGATTGCTGATACCATAGATTGTAGAAGAGAGAGGTTGAAATGGAGGGTGAGATAGAAATATCTGGTGGCTTCAGATTCCTTTGGTTCCATCTCGGAGAAATCATTGCCAAGATCAATGTCATAATGTTTTTATATTTGTTTGTTTGTTTATTCTTGAAACTTTACAGTCCTCAGTCTTACTGCAATAACATAAAAAAAAACTCAAGTAAAACAATGAACTGGTCTTTAGAGAAAAGGAATCCTAATACTTTAAGGATAATTGGTATTTTGAGTTGGTTTTGGTACATATGACAATATTCAAGTTTCTTTCTTCTTTTTTTTATGTGGATTTCCATGGTTTCTTAATTCTTTTCTTTTTTTTTTTGAGACAAGGTTTCTTTGTAGCTTTGGATCCCATCCTGGAACTAACTGTTGTAGACAAGCCTGGACTCGAACTCACAGAGATCTGCTTGCCTCTGCCTCCTGAGTGCTGGGATTAAAGGTATGTGCTACCACCACCTGGCTGATTTCCATGGTTTCTAACACTCTGAAGACTCTGTCCTTTCCGTTTTTGTATTCTTGGAATCCTTCTTAAAGACTGGTTGGTAATATATGCATCACATGGATTCTGGGTGCCCTTTTTATGTACCATTAAGTCTACACAACTCAATAGTAATATAGAGTAATATTTAATAACCCCAACATATATGGAGTGAGAGAAATTGAAGAATGAGCAAAGCAACTGAATAGACACTTTTCCAGAGAAGACATAAAAATGACCAACATGCTTTTAAAGTAAATTCAATAGCACCTACTTACCAAGGAAATATAAATCCATTTATATTGCTTCTCATCTTACAACTATAAGTACTGTTATTATTTTTAAAAAAGTGATGGCAAGGATATGAAAGACCTAGGGCACGTGTGCATTGTTGCAGGAATGAAAAATAGTACATTTTCTGTGTTCAAGAATATGGAGCTTCTTGTATAAATTAAAAATAGATTTATCTTGTGGTCTAAACATCTACTTTTGAATACTCATTCAAAGGAATTTAAATCAGTATTTTGGATGATCTTGAATTTGATTAGCACTCTAATGTTTAGAACCATTTGCAATAGTCAACCTGAGGAAAGAATGCACCTGCACACTAAACAGATTAACTGATAAACTATGACACATAAACTAATATTAGTCCTAACGAAAAGGACATTCTGATGTATATGGCATGTATAGACCTTGAAGGGGAGAGGGGGCAGAGAGGGGAGCAGAGAATAATGTGGAGCTCAATAAAAATCAGTAAAAAAATATGACAGAGGAAATAATCTGTTCACAGAAGGAGCAATGCTATTTGATTCCACTAACATGTAGTACCTAAAACTGTCAAACTTGTCAAATAAGAGATTAGAATTGTGGTCCTCAGGGGTCAGTAGTAAGAAGTAGAGAGTTGTTAAAGAAAAGTCACGTGTTTGAAAAATCAACTGTACAATGCCATCCCTGTTGTTGACAACTTCTCAAAACTTTAACAGGGTAATATCATTTTGTGTTCTTATCAGAGTAACACGCAAGAAAAGAAAATCAAACCCAGTAAAATAACAAATGACTCTCTAGGGAAAAAGGCCTTACTATTTATATGATAACTGGAGAGGGCAGAAAAATTTTATGAATATGAAGATAATAACAGTTAAATTAATTACTTCACAGAACCCTTCCTCTTCAACTTTTGTTTTAATTTTGTAAAATAAGACTTGCTAGTATCTCCACAGTCTTATTGCCAGCTAACCATTGCTTTTAAGTCCATAAACTCAGAGCTAGTCAGAAAATTAATAATATTATTTCAAACTTTATAGCATTAATTAATCTTTTCAAACCATATCAGTCATGGGCACCATGACAATCTGTGATTGGATCATATAACAAGTATCTAGACCATTCTTTCCTGACATGATGCCAAGATACCTCATTCCTTATTCTTTTTGTTGTATGACTGAGATATAAAAATTATATTTGTAACTAAATAGGATTACTGATTGTATTTTGAGATATATTAAGCTTTTATGATTTTACTATCTTTACTGGCACCCAGGAACATAATTCCTTGGGCTAGTCATGTTCAATGAAATGGCTACAACTTTAAATGACCCTATACTGCTGGTAGCACTAAGGAACAAATTATCAACGGAAAACACAGGAATTGATTACCAATCTCTTGTTAAATCATAATAAGTCTTGAAGTATCTCATTTGAATATATCATATCATTGTACCATATTACACTGCTTTTGCACATATAATGATTTTTATCCTCTTCCTAAGAAGATTACAGTCTTTCCCTCTGGGTTCACGGCCACCCAGTTAGACATGACATTTCACAGGGTCGTTTATCACTCTCATCTTTCCTTCCTGCTGTCTAAACATAGAAGTAAGTTTAGTAATTTTAACCTGATGTGTTGAAAGAACTGTTCCTTTACCGGGGACTCTCATCTTTTCAGAGAGTAAAGATTCCCCACCTATACAGCTTGCTTTATGAGAGTGAATATTGCTTTGTGAACATGTAGAACATGATAAAAACAGTTTGGTATAACCACTAAGCCTAAGTACCTAGAGTTAAGAGGCTAAAGTAATAGGAACCAAGCCAGATGACAATGTATTAGTTGTAGCCGCTGGGCTGATGAATAAATAGATACCACGGGCTACGGGACTGGTAATAACTGATATGCCATTGCAAGCTATTTGGCAAAATTCATTCATGGTAACCTAGAAAAGAAAGCATGAGCCCGTGGATAACTGACTCTCTGGAAAGTGACTGGATAAAGCCAGAATGATTTGGTATGTTTTCTACTCCTTGCTGCTTTTAGGAAGGTGTAATCAGGAAATATTGGTGGCAGAAAGACTTGGAAAGATTTTTAATAGTGTCTCAAAGTAAACAAAAGTGCTTTAGAATCTTAAAGTGACAAGGCATTTGCAAAGACCCTTTCCCAAAGTCAAGCCTCACTAGAAAATGGCATAATATTAGTATGTCCCCAAGAAAATAATTTCTAATATCTATATCTCTATGAATGGGCTGGATACTTATTCTGGATGCTAAGGCACCTTTTAGAAGGTGTGTAGGAAAGTGTATTGGATGAGGTTTCTTACAGGTGGCATTGAGTGGTGCCCTGCAGAAAAGACACTTACTGAGTTTTTTTAGATAATTATAGGTCACAGAGCTTGTTTGCAAAGTTTCCAGATTTTTGACATTGTATCAGCTGAAAACTCTGTAAGAGAATTACTTAACACTCCCAAGAAGAGCATGTACTTCAGCTTCCAGCTCCAATTTCAGACCTAGACATTTCAGAGGGAGCCTTCTCAAAGACATAGCTGAGAAGGCAGGAGGACAATGGGCAGAGAAGTTCATTGTAGAGAGCAAGGGGGTGATGAAACTGTGGATTTTCTCCATAGTTAGGGCTGCCAGAGTCTTCATTTCTCAAGGACTGGGAGTTAATCTTTGCTATGGTCAGGTTTGGGTTTGGAAGTTTCTTCTGAGAAATCACAGTGTTGTTCTGTTCTTGTTCCATGGTTACGTGATAAGAAGGGTAAATGCATCTTTCCTGTCAGACAGAAAGATGCCACCCCAACAGAGCATACCTTGAACCAGCTGAGGACTGTAGCTCTCTTAGAAATCCCAGAGGTTTTGTGGAAGAAGTAACCTGTGTACTGATACTTCATTTGTGTTTTAACAAGTAAAGCTTGCCTGAAGATCACAGATGTAAAGGAGCCCCCTAATCCTTAGACTGAAGGGGGCATTTCCTACCTCTGCAAACCCTCATAGTGAGTGGGCTGAGCTCCTGAATCCTTCTGCCTTATATTCTTCTCTCCATCCAGCCATAGCCCTTCCTGTCTCCACCTCCCTAGTGTGGGATTAAAGGCATGTGGCTCCCAAGTACTGGGGTTAAAGTTGTTATGGTGAGTCACTGCCTGGCTGTTTATCTTTTGGACTGGATTGACCTCCTGTAACCCAGGGTGACCTTGAACTCACAGAGATTCCTCTGCCTCTGCCCCCCCCTCCCAGTGCTGGGATTAAAGGTGTATGCTCTCACTGCCTGGTCTCTCTGGCTAACTAGTGGCTAGCTCCTCACTCTGATCTTCAGGCAAGCTTTATTTGTTAAAGCACAAACAAAATACCACCACAAGCCTGGAGGGAGCAGGGTGTTCTTTCCTTTTGGTGTAAGGGCTGTGTGGTAAAAAGACTGCAAACTGTTAGGCATGTCAGAGTGACAAGCTGTATTCTAAGTTATCACCTATGTCTGCTTTCACCCTCCCTTTCCTTTTAGCTCGAGGCTCATTAACTAGGAGACTTCATTTCTAAACTTTCTTGGGAACTCATAATCATGTGACTGAATTCCCATCAACGGGATCCCGGGATAAGTACTGTATGCAATCTCTGTTATATAGTGTTAGACTTCTGTCTGGACTTGACCCACCCCACCTTTCTTTCCCTCTCCATGTAAAGGGATGACTTGGAAAACTATGTAAGCAATAATTTGAAGATAGTATACTATCTTCCTAGCTTGGATCCCTGGGTGGCTTAAAGAAAAGGATACCAACTATTCATTGTGAAGGATTACAGGAGAGACAGAAAGAAATGCTTACTTTGTTGGAATCAATGATTTTGATGTCTTTTGGCATAACGTGAGAAAATAAGAGGCCTTTAGTCTTTATTGTAATTTAAATTAATACTTCATTAGCCTCTATCACTAATGCCATAACATTTTGAAGGGAACAGATATACTGGCATCAATACCCAAAGAAGCCAGGTGTAAAGGAAGCATTAAGCACACTTTCAAAGAGGAAAGATAAAAGAGTTAGAGACAGACAGAACTCATTTTATGAAGAGATAACTGAACATATATAATTATTGGAATATTATTTAATTTTCATTACCAGAAACAGAGATACATGTAATCAGTGGGTAGCTTACTGGGGAAAAAATAGCAATTTTGTATTTATACTTTTTAAATATGATTGTCTGATATCTGGGTCCTGAGAGCAATTGGATTTCCCAGAATGCTTCTTTCAAGATGCTAACAGACATGGATTGAAAAGATGTGTTCTGTGATCAAAAAAGTTTGGGGAATACTGCGTAAACCAAGCTGAATAGACTACTCACAGGAGGGTTTTCATGCTTTTCTATATGAAAATCTAAAAGTGCATCTCTAAGAGAGAAGAACTAGTTCCCCATAGACTGAAACTGATAGTCTGGATAATTTTACACCAGTCTATTTAACCATGATAGTGAAGTCACACTCACACTGAGTTAAAAGAACTCATCATGTTAACTTGACCCTCCTCTCCGAATTCTTGTGGGCTCATTTCCCTGTACCCGGGACGACAACATTCTTTTTGACTGCTAAGGCCTTGCTTAGATACTGCCTATGCTCCATGACCATGACTTACACATTCTTGCAAGGGGACAAGTTAACAGTTCGACTTCATGGACTTCGGAGATTTTGCCTACCTGAGTTGCTTCGAGTAAAAGTAGTAAATTCGCTAGTGCTACAGCACTATGTTACATATATCAATGAACAATTGGCACTCATTTGTATTTAAAGATTGGTGACGTGTTTGAGAGAAATTATCATTCTGGATGCTGGTCTTTGTGTTATAGTCCCAGCTTTCCACAACAAAGCCGTGAGTGAAATGAGAAAATGAAGGAAGCTGCAGAAACCTATTTCTGAGCACAAGGACGTTCAAGAGATGGGTTTTCTTGCAAGTATTCCATGTGATACTGTGAGAAAGTTGACTTTTCATTAAATATTTTATAATTTCCTTAGGGAAAATATTATCTCGAATTATAATTGAAACCAAAAGACAAAGTGCACTGAGCTGAAGGAGGTGAACAGAATACACAGAGGCAAATATGGCAGTGGTTGAATGGACAATGATACTGTAAAAGATGAGGAGGCATCTCAGTTGATAGCCTGGTGTGAACAAAGATGTTCCAAAGGCTTCTCTGATGGCTTCTTAGGGCTCAAAGCCTTTTGATTCAAAGGAACTAAAATCACAGTTACATAAGAAAGAGAGGAAGGAAAGAAATAAATTTCTCCAAGGAAACTGGAGCTTGTATATGACATCTGATATTTTAACAAAGCCTTCACCGTAAGAATGTCCACCCTATTACGCAGACTTGCACTTACAGCTAATACATTCTGAGTCTCCATCTATCAAAAAATCCTCTGATAGCAGTGAGGCATTTAACTTGTCAGATGCATCATTGACACCAACTATAAAGGGAGACACATGCTAGTAAGCTCAGCACTTGGGAAATGCATGAGAATCATGAGTTTGAGACCAGCTGGACCTCCAAAGTAATATGTCTCCCCACTCTGTGTGTGTGTTCAAATGTAAAATGGGGTGATCTGTTGGATTCCCACCATTACCATAAGGGTTCTGGAAGGATCAAATTTAAGCAAAACATGGTGACTATACTGTGTTGGTACAGTTAAGTATCTTCTCAATTTTCTTATGGTATCATTTCTTCAGTTCAGATATCTATACTGATGATCTTTTTTTATCCTTTTTTTGGCTCCCTTGACCAAAGTCATGGACTTTACAGAAAAGTTGGTTGTGTGTGGATTATTTGTGTTAGTCACTCTCCATACTGCACTGGGGTTATTTTATGGCCAAAGTCTTAAGTTTTAATGTATGGCCGGCGGACAATAGTGCATGCTCTTGTGTTGCACTGTGCTGAGTGTAGGGTAGTTGTAGCTTTTGATGCTCTTAAAACTGAGACATGTGCAAAGTAATTGTGTGTGGTTAGCCATATGTGATTTATTCAGCTGTGATGTTCAGTTTATTAGTGTGGTAGAATGGTCTGTATTCTGTCAATTATATTTTAAATAAATGCTGATTGGTCAGTAGCCAGGCAGGAAGTATAGCTGGGACAACAAGACAGGAAGTAGAGGCGGGTCAATGAGAACAGGAGAATTCTGGAAGGAGGAAGCCCATTCCTCTGCAGTCCTGACCCGACTACAGAAGAAGCAAGATGTGACTGCTCCACTGAATAAGGTACTGAGCCACATGGCTAACACAGATAAGAATAATGGCTAATAATGGGCTATATAAGTTATAAGAGTTAATAAGAAGCCTGAGGTAATGGGCCAATCAGTTTATAACTAATGTAGACCTCTGTATGATTGCAGGAACTGGGTAGCACAGAAAACCACAGACAACAGTTTACTACAGATATGAATATAAAAAACTCAAGTTTCCCACCACAGTTATAGTTACTCAAAATAGTATAATTAATCCAGCAATGTAAGTGAAAGCCTACCAGCATACTAAAATGTAGGACGAACACTGGAATGGATTGTCTCTATATCAAAAGTCTGCACCTCTAGATGAGCTTCCTCAGGGTCCAGATCTTAACTAAGTCCTCAGAGGAGATCCACTACCCATCCTATGGTGACTTCAAAACTGACATCTAAGATGGGGAAGTACATTTGTAAGATTTTAGATGAGGATTTAGTCTTCTACTGAAATCTATGGACCCCAAATTCCAAAGCTTTGTTTAGGAAGGTAACAGATCTCCAATGTTATTCATAAAATGAAATACATTAGTAATTGAAAGCACTGAAGAAACAACTGTTTCCTTTAGTAAAATATCAATATATCAGCATATTTCAAACATGGAAAAGTAGAAAGCTATAACCAATTTACTTGTACAGGCCTCTTAGGCTGAAAAACAAGCTTATCTATTATGAATTATCATGAGGTTTTAATGTAATTTTTCTGACTCTTTTTGTGTTTGTTCTAAAGTTCCATATTTACAGAATAAAACTTTAAGAGTTATTAATTTACAATTTATACTTTTAATTCCAAATATGCTTTTGAATTTATTTAGGTGGCTGTTGTTTGATAAGTTTAGAATGCTATGACCTATTCCATGATTTCTTTAAGCATCATCTGCTTTTGGTTTGTTTTTGAAATAATACATTAATGAACAAAATATATTTGTTCAAATTTGTGACAGTTATTGGAGAGAGCTTAGAATGCCTACCTAGAATTAAAATACCTGAGCCCCCTGCATCTTTTCTAGATAAATCTGTTCTTCAAATGATTATACAAAGCTCACAAAATGTGATTGTGTGCATGTTCATGCACATGTGTGTGTATGAGTGTACATGCATGTGTGTGCAAGCCCAAGACTGATGGTAAGAATATTTCTTGATCACTGTTTTGCCTTATTCTTTGAGGCAGGCCTCTCAGTGGACCCCAGTGCTCACAGATATGGCAAGCTTCACTAACCTGTTTGTTCCTGGCAGCCCCCGACTCCACTTTCTGAGGTGGGAATTATAGGGCAAACCATGCACACTCACTAGTTATACAGGATCTAGGGTTATGGATGTCTGTTACCTTGTTTGCCTGATAAATGGTTTTATTGTTGAGCCATTTTCCTATCTTAGTTATTATTTCTATATGTTCTTGCAACACATGGGATTATACAGCACTTCAATAAACAGTGTGAAGTGATATTTATTGTTACTTTAGGTTTAATTTTTCTTATTATGATTAAGATGAGCATTTTTAACATGCATGTTAAATATTCTGTTTTCCTTGTATGTGTAAATATGATACAGCTAGTGTTCTCATTTGCAAACAGCACACTTACACATAAAACAAATTTAGTAGAGAATTTGAAATGGTTCATTTGGTCACTCAGAAGACCGAATAGTTAAATTTCCATGAATACAACTATCTATGTAGCATCGCCACCACTCGGGCCAATGTGTAATTAAATCACTTCCTGAACAGTTCTTGCCAATTTTGTTTACCACCCTAGATTCTACAGTCTCTATACAGTGATACTGAGGGCTGGACTCATGTTCCTATGGTTATATAGAGAAGTTTGAGAGCCTTGGCTCTTGCTTCTATTTGAAGGTTTGGGACCCCTAGTGTAGAAATTCTCCAAATGTAAGATGGATGTTCATAAGAATACACATACTTATATGCACCACAAAAACAAATATCCACAAATATCCATTGGCTGACCTAACTTTGTGACATGACCTTCTTCTATATTTAAACTTCCCAACAATATTAAAATAAGCATACTAAAACATTCCTTCTCAATATGTGGAAATTATCCCTTTCAGAAACAGAAATGACAATCACTCTTTCCCAAAAGTCTTATGCTATACTCAGAGTTCAAGATTTCTGGGTAACAATTGTTTACAAAATCCACTGCTTTAGTATTCAAAAATGTGTATTTTCTTGACATATCCTCATGCATCATAACTTTATCTAACACACACACACACACACACACACACACACACACACACACACACACGTTTGATAAGATGATTCAGTGCATAAAAGCATTTGCCTAGCAAGCCTGGTGACTTTAATTTGATCCCTCAACCCGTATAAAAATGTCAGATGTGGTGGCACGCATCTGTAATCCCAGCACACCCACGGTGAGATAAGAAGGAGAGATGGGAAATCACTTGGGCCAACTAGTCTGGAGTACAAACTGCAGCATGGCAGCAGAAACACCAAAGCAAACAGTCTGAACAAAACAAAGGTCAAGAACAGTGAAAAATTAAAGCACTAGTCTTGGGTCAGAGCAGGGAAACAAAGGTTTAGAGTTCTGATTAAATAAGGTGTTTTGAAATATGCCCTCGGGACAGCTCTTATAAGGGACAAGGAAGAGGATTACACTTGGGGACGACTTAATTGTACTGAAGTTGCAATAGGATATTCAGTCTCTCTGTCAGAGTGCTCTGGGACCAGGATAGCCTCGAGCATTTGGCTGTGCCTCAGTGGCACCTTTGGAGAGCCCTGAGGCTATGATAGCCCTGAAACATAGTGCTGAGTCCCAGTGACACTGCTGTCTCAACCTAACAGTAGAAGCTACTAAACAGGAGAAATTTAGGTTAAGGCAAAGCAACTCCTTGTATTGAGGGACAGTTCTTAAAAAGACTGATACCTGGGAGCCCTCAGTGAACATCTCTCTGCTGCCAGCAATAGGGTCATTCAACTATGCAGAGGTCATATTCCCCAAAGTGGTAGGAAGTCCTCCTCAGCGAGGACATGCATCGCGTCCATCCTGTCTACCTGGATAGTCTATTAAACTGATTTTTATCTTTTATTCTTTATTAGTACATTGTACTGAAATTTTTTTTTCTGCTTTTGCACCAGCCTACATTTTCAAGAAAATTTTTTTCTTCGGCAAGATTAAATCTAGACACACTGCTAGATTTGATTTGCCAATATTGTATTAGGATTTTTTCATCTATGTTCATAAGTATGATCGGCCTATAATTATCTACTTCTCTACTTATCTAATTTTGGTGTCAAGATTAAATCAGTCTCATGAAAAAGAAGTTGAGTGTTTTTTCAACCTCTTTTTCTATTCTCTGAAACTGGTTTGAAAGATTATCTCTTCATGGGAGTTTAGAGAAAATTTACTAGTAAAATTCTTTTACAATTTTTTCTCATTTGCTGGTTGACCTCCGCCCCCAACCCCTTTACTCCAGCTTCTGAAATCCCATGGACTCAAGAATTGTCTTGGCTGTGCACAGAGTCCCTGCCTCTAGTGAGTGGTGGATTAGGCTATTTTGTTCTGTTACTTCTGTCTAGTCTCTTCCATTCTAGCACTACCACCCCCGCAGGCAGGATTAGTTGCACATGATATCAAGGATCTCAAGCAAACCACGTGCTCACACTTCCCTCATTTCCCCAGTTTCCTCAGTCAGTCCCAGCTTTTTCTTCAGTTGTCCTCTTGACCTATCTGCTTCTTACCACCACACCGCTGATACCACCACCATTCCACCGTTATCATCATCATGACCTTGTGAATAGGGCACAGCTTACTCACACTTTATAGCTTTTTGTCTTCTCTTACTGGAATTGCAAACCCATTGAGAGAGTGTGTTGATTCATTCATGGATGAATCTAGAACAGTATCAGAAACATATTAGGCCCTCAATATATATACTTGTGAAACAGATGATTATAAAATGGCTGTTGACCAGGTGGTAGTGGCACACGCTTTTAATCCCAGCACTCGGGAGGCAGAGGCAGGCAGATCTCTGTGAGTTCGAGACCAGCCTGGTCTACAAGAGCTAGTTCCAGGACAGTCTCCAAAGCTGCAGAGAAACCCTGTCTCGAAAAACCAAAATTAAATAAATAAATAAATAAAATGACTGTTGGTGATAGACTTTAGGGAGAAGTAATATGATGGGATAAATATCAGGTTAATTTCTTTCATAATTCCTGGTTTGTAAAAATTCAAAATTTCTTTTCATTAAATTGCCATTCCTCTACATTGAAAATTTCATTGACAAATGCTATTCATATTAATTGAACAATAATTTAAAATCCCTTATATATTTCTATCATTTTCACCATTGGTTTGACTCTTACTGCTCAGCTGTCTGTCTCTATTCTTGGGTCAGTTTTAGTCCTTTAGAGTAGTTTGAAAACCAGGTTCATATTTTATGAGTTCATTAAATTTTCTCTATTTCATTTCACTTATGCTTTTATTCACATTGCTTCCGTCTTTATTCTTTGGAGTCATACTCTTCCTCTTTCCCAAGTTCCTTGTGTTGAATCTGCAACTTATTCATTTTTAATTACTCTTTTTAAAAAGCGCTTCTAATACTATAATGGATCTAGTCAGCTTCAGCTATGTCCCCAGAGTGTGGATGTGTACTTTACTCTTGTCATCCAGCTCTAAATATTTTATAATTTTCATTGTATTTCTTCTTTAATCCATTAGTTATATAGGAGAAGTTTCCCTTTTAACATACTTATGTTTTGGGGGGGCATCATTTTCTTCATATACTTAATTATTTTTATGTATTATAAACAGAGATCATGTAGCATATGGTAGCAATTATTGAGAATGTAGTAAGAGTCAATTTATGATTTAGGACTGAAAAATCTTTGGTGGGAAATCCCATTCTATATTTGTGTGTCAGCAAATTCTTACATTTAGGACTGAAAATGCAGCTCTCACCGTAGCATCGAATGTTACTAAGTCTGCTCTGCCTCCCATCGTCATGCTGTGTGTCCAAGGTGACTTGTCTTATTCATGCCCTTTTTATGACTTTTTCTTTGTCCTCAAAGCTCTGAAATTTCACCCCAAAATGTTTAAGTGTGAATTTATTTTTATTCGTCTTCCTTGTCTACTTTTATATTATCAATTATGTGCTTTTGAATACCGTCTAATTTTTCCATTAAAGACCTGAGCGTGTGAATCATAGCAGTTTGGGAGAGCCTGTATGATCATTTCAAAATCTGTGTCATAGCAGAGTCTGGTTCTGATTATTTCCTTCATGATGAAAATGTGTGTCTGTGAAGTGTATGTGTGCATGCATGCAGGCATACGTGTAATATGTATATGTGTGTGCATACAGGTATGTGTATATGTGAATGTGTATGCACAGAAGGATATGTGCACATTGCCTCTGTGTGTCTTGTATGGTTTTTGTTTTCTGTTGGAAGACAGGCATGATATCTGATGTATTAGATCCCAGTAACAGTGGTATACTACTTTACTGTGAGATTTTTATGCTAATCTGGCAAGGAGCAGGGCTGTGTTCAATGTTTGCTCTCGCTGTAGGTGGCAGACATTCAAATTACTCCAATGTCCTTGTTTTTTGTCTTCTCTCTTGACTTTGGGATTTGCTGAACACTCCTACTCAGATGGAATCTGTGTCTTGCAGCTTGCTCAGTGTAATCCACTGCTGTTATACTCAAGAGCTACTGATGTGGTGGCAGAGTGTGTGTGCTGGGGATTCTATGAGGTTATGATTAAATTTCAGCCTTTCAAAGCGACTGGGGCCCTAGGCTGTTCTCTTTGTAGTGTTCCTTGGCTTTCCTTCCGATGTGGGAAGGAATGGGTATAAAAACGTGAGGTCTCAGAAATGTCTGCCCTGTGTGTAAAGTGTTTGCTCCGGTATGACGGCATCTTTTTTAGGGAGTAGGTTTTGGTTGTAGAAAATGTTCTATTTGATTAAATCGAATGATGTATCTCTCTTTCCCAATATATACCCTCAAATTCTTCTTTGCTGTTAGCGTTAGCACGTAACATTCCTGGCTGGCCATTCCCAAGCCTGCCTCCATCACCTGATTGTCACGGTCCCTTTCAGCTCCACACAGCCTCAGCCTTTAAAAGTATCACTGAGATATTCCTAAAATGGAGAGTCACAACCCTTTTTCAGGGAGTCAGGACTCTGTGTCTGGCTCTAGAACTGTTTTTATAGACATTTGCCCCGAAGGTTCCACCCCCTGATGAGTGTAAGAGAAGCAGTTAATTTTCTGCTCTGTTCCATTTCTCTTGTCATCCATTTGGGACTGACAACTTCTGAGATCCTCATGTCAGAGTAGATAATCTTTTGTCATTTTGAATCCATTGTTCTCCCAGACATTGGTGATGGGGGGGGGGTGTGTTTGAAGTTTTAAATGCACATTATAGGAGATGGAAAGCCAACTCAAACACCAATCTTCAGTTTCACGTAGTGAACAAATGCTGAGTTCCATCCTTGTGAAGAACTCCTTTTCTCTCACACTACTGCAACCCTGGCCAGGTCTTAGCAACTGTCAGAGCCCCATGGCTTAGCTTTGTAACTTTGAGTTTACTCCTGTGTTTTTTTTTTTTTTTTTTTTTTTTTTTTTACACTGGCTCACTGGATTGATCATTTCATCTTAAACCAGAACTACTTTCAAAATATGATTGTCTTAAATCTTATGATCAACCCTGTAGCTTCTATGAGAAGAGGTAGATAAGTTTAAATCTGAGCCTATTGGGTTTGATACTTAGATGCTTACCTTAACATTGATTTTCGGGGAGCTTTGTTGTAAATAATCCCATATGCAAGTCACATCAAGTACCTGTTACCTGTTAAAACACTTTAGGGTGGTTAAAAAATCTCCAAATTATAGAAAAAAATCTTTAATACTTTAATACTTATGATCAACTCAGTTAAGAGATTATAATACATTACCTTATCAATTATCTTAAAATTAATATTTCACCAGAAATCCAAATTCTATGTGTTGTCCTAGATGAGTGTTTATGTATGTAGCTTTAATTCTGAAAAGTCTACAAATATTTCTAGGATTAGTCAATAAATTATCTTTATCCCTGATAGAATTTGAGCACCAGATTTTTGAAAATTGAAAGAAAAAGCAACCATGTTTACATTTATGTGTATGGATATGTGTTCAAATAATAATTACACGTTAAGCATTGATACACAGAAAATAAATACCTGACAGTATCTTGTTGAGTCTTTTGCATACACATCACGAAATGATTAGAAGTCACGTATTTCCTGATGCAAAAGTGTTTTGGAACTTTAAGTTCTTAAATACTTAGTGGGTTTTAAAATGGCCCAACTACTTTCAGCTATCTACATTTCTAGATTCACAGACCAAAGAAGTAAGAAATGTCAAACATAGAAACTCTGAATATGAGTTTAAAAAAATCATTTTTTCTATAAGTACTTTCACAAAGAAATAAAATGATGTCTTGATGGGTAAAATGAGTACACACTTAAAATAATCGGTGTACTTATAGAGTCTTTTCCTTAGATCTGAATTACAACCAAGAAAAATGTTTGATTTTCCTTAAGGACAGGAAATCACAGGAATGGAAATGTTTCATTTGGCTGCTCTATCTGAGTCCAGAATGTTGTATAAGCCCATGTAGGAGCCTGGGACTTTGACCCATAATGCCTTCCCTTGCGTTCCAGTCTAAGTTCTGCCTCTGAGAGCTGACTAAGCTCTTCTGGGTCCTCCTAGGGTTATTGACCTGTGACTGTCACCTCAGGACTCTTCTGCCCTAAGTGTTGCTTTTGTCAGATGCATGGGAAATTCACATAAGAAAGTGAAAATGGAAAATGGGTGCTTGAATTCAATTCCTTTGACCTTCTGAATTCTGCAGAGTATTTACGCTGTGTGTGTGTTAAGGGGCAAAGAAAAAGTTCACTTTCACCAGAGAGTAAACTCCACATCGGGCCATGCAGTCTCATACTTCATTGCTTTCTTTCTGTCTTGTTGTAAGAGGCTGCTTGTTTATTTCCCGGCTGTCCAGACTCCCAAAATAACCACACAGAAGCTGTATTAATTAAATCACTGCTTGGCCTATTAACTCTAGCTTCTTATTGGCTAGCTCTTACATATTAATTTAACCCATCTCCATTAATCTGTGTATCTCCATGAGGCTGTGATTACCCAGCAAAGTTCCAGTGTCTATCTCCAGTGGGGCTACATGGCCTCTCCTGACTCCACCTCCTTTCTCCCAGCATTCAGTTTAGTTTTCCCCACCTAGCTCTGTTCTACCCTATCACAGGTCCAAAACAGTTTCTTTATTAACCAATGGTATTCACAGCATACAGAGGAGAATCCCACATCACTGTCTTTGACCTCCTGAGTGCTGTGGGGATCCTTCTGCTCCTTCAGCCAATAGCCTTTAAGATACCAGCCCACTTGGGCGTGGTCTCTTTGGCTTGAAAAAGCAGTGGTAGCCGTGCAGTGTACTCCCTCTCTTGCTTCAAACTCTTCTTCTGGATACCAGACTCTTTTCCTGGTCATGCAGAGGGCTGTTGTATAGGACGGTGATCTGTAAGTTTTTCCCTTTAAATAAATCATAATTAATAAATCCTTTTATTAATCATAATTCCAAACTGGTGTGGGATTGTTTTGTTACTTACACCTTCATCTGGGAGACTCAATAGTTAAGGCCGGCTGACTTGAACTCCAACCTGAAGCTTTTGAAGACATCATAGGGCAAATTAGAGGAACTCATTATTTCTGTCAAGTGAATTGTTGCAATACGAGCAGGCTGGGGAAGGAGAATGATGTTTTTATTCTTTAAGTGTCTGCCTTTTCAGTGAAACACCAACTGCAGCTGTTATTTTCTCTATAATCCACTTTGGTAAGGATATATAATAGAATATATATCATGTAAAAAGTAAGAGAACCAGAAAGTTCTCTGACACTGACACCTTACAACCCATGCTAGGGAGAAAAGATCCTTATATGATGAACTTTGTGCATTTCACGAAAATTGCTTCTTTAGTTCCCTAAGTTTAACTGGCAGGCAGAGCATTTTATTTCATCTCATGTAGTGACTGATTGCTTGGGGCCATCAAACTCCTTTAAAAGTCATGCCTTTACTGACTTTCAGGAATTGCATTCTGTGTGTGCAATGATCTGAAAGCTATTTGAGAGCAAGTCATATATGTTAGAGAGACGTGTCAAACTCCAGCACCATCTCTTGAGTCTTGATTCTCACAGTATTGGTTCAATAAGGATACGCCTATGTTGTTAATTTGTATTACCTCAATTTCCAATTTATAAAGGCTTTGACAACTTACTTAATATTTTACTCATTGTGTACTAGGTGATTGTAAGGGTCAATTAGTGTTTTTTAAATATGTTATGAAGCCACTGTAGAGCTTCTTGCCAAATGTCCTGATAGCTACTAAATGAATTAGAGAAAATATTCTATGTCAAATAGAAAATGCATTAAAATATATGAATCCAGAAAAATTATGTGTGCATGAGGAACAAACTGGTAGCTTGATAGTGCTCAGCTTGGAGAGTTCAAAGGAAACATAGACAAGAGAGAGGCTAAAGGCCACTTGGCTGTTGTCTGTAGTAGTATAGGTCTAATTAATTTATTGACATAATTAGCAGAGTTATTACTAACATTTCAGAGGAGTCATCAAGTGAGTAGGCATATAAACTGTTTGAATGAGCTCAAAAGAACCCTGTACTTATCATAATTAAGTTAATAGTGCTAGGAAAGCAACATAGACTATAGGGGCCATAGCAACAGACCAGAAGTCATGCATCGAATTTATTTTCTCACCATAACAAAATGTCTAGGATTTTTACATCTCACCAAAGAGAATCTACACAAAAGAAATTACTGTGACAATCAGAATTGACTTTCTTTCTTGTTCACTTGTTCATTTCAGCATTTGTAAAACTATGTACCAAATTGCTTAAAGGTTTATAAAAACGAAACAGGGAAACCTAAAACATAAAATAAAATAAACATAACATTTTCCAAGCAACTTTCTCCTTTATACCTTTGTTCCTACACATATTTTTTAAATAATTCTATTTCATATATTATGAACTTTTAGAATAAATAGAATAAATGTACACAGGATAATCTCAACTCACAAAAATTATAGAATTACAAAATTATTATCTTTCCATTAATTATCCATTAATGCTGTTTTCTTTAATCTCCTGAGTTTTTTAATCTGGTGAAGATATGGATTTTTCTTTAACCAGAACAAATGGATTTTATACTTAATACAGCTGTGTGTATTGTGCTTCAGTGAAACTTGCAAACAAACTCAAATATTGATGAGGACATATGTTTTAAAGGAAAAATTTAGACACTCATAAAAATAAACAAGATAGTTTCAATGGAAATATTTCTCAGCATATATTTCCTACACAGGGAGAAAACATATATCTTAGAGATTTTGAAATTTTGGGATTGACAGGTAGCCAGATGCTATTGTTGGTGCTAGTGAAGACTGGACCTGTTGATGTTAATTTGTGGTATGAGCAAATGGATGAATGTGGCTGTCTGGAAACAGGACATGTTTAGCTAGTGGAATATATATTCAGTCAGGAAATCAAAAAGTGATTTTCCCAAGGCTGTTTCTCCATGGATCTTAACTCTCTCTGGATCCTTTCAATTCTGATGAGACCTGTGTCACTGGTGACCTAAGTACGTAATATACATGGACAGGAAGACTTTAGTAATCATTTTATTTATCATGTCCTCAGGGTTTGCCTGACATATTTTCAAACCAGTCTCTACCCATTTAATTAATCCACATCATACCCCTAACAGCCTTATACAATAAATATACTATCCATTTGGACAGTGGAAAAGTTGACTAAGAGAGAGATAGCATTGAGCACTAGCATTGAGGTTCATATAGCTAATTTTGGGGAGAATGAGGTCAGAACAAGCTACAATCTGCTTTTACTCACTGTGCTACACATCTTCTGTGTGAAATCTTAGAAACAAGGTCATTCTTAATCTGAACATAAAACCTGGCATTACTCTATTTCTCTTGTACTCACTGAAGCTCAAGTTATGTAAAGGGTTGGAAGATCAAGGTCACTGTGAGAATTAGGGGCTGCATTGTAAGAACTTGAGGGAGTGGAGCATCACAGAACAACTGAACCTCTGTGTGTTGGTTACACACTTTGTTCTAGAACACCTCCAGATTTCTCTGTCTTATTATTTGAAAACTTTGGCCAGAAAGCTTTAAGTTTGATGCTGTTATCCCATTCAGAATGATGTCACTTGTGTTCCCGTTGTTTATCCTAGTCTGAAAAAATTCTAGCTTGTTCTGACACAGGGAAATATCATAAAGCGCGCGCGCGCGCACACACACACACACACACACACACACACACACACACACACACTTTTTTGGATCTTCAGTGCTCTAGGAATGACTGAAGGAGGCCAGTTTCTCCCTAGAATATTATGGTGAAGTCATAGGCACAGAAAGGTAAAGATGGCATGTGATTTGGTGGGAGGCCCAGATCATCTCAGGTCCTTGTTATGTGAACTGGTAAGCTGAATGCTACATCAAGAATGTCTAGATTTTAGGGAACCAGAAGGTACAGCTTGTCCTTAAGGGTCGAGCAGTAGAGGCTGCTGAGTGTTTGGTAAAATATTTGCTATGGAAGATTGAGAACCTAGGTTTGATCACTACATATCCATAGTAAAAGACAGTCAAGTGGAGCAAGCCTGTAATCCCAGGGATGGGTAAGCAGAGATAAGAGGATACCTGGGGCTTGCTAGCCAGGCAGTCTAGCCAAATTAGTGAGCTATAGATTCAGTGAGAGACCTAGTAACAGCAAGTAAGATGAAGAGCATTTGAAGAAGACATAAAGGTTGGCCTTAGGACTCCATGCATACCTGCACATAAATGTGAATTTGCCAAAAAATGAATGAGCAGTTTCTGCCTACAAAGTGGCATGTAATTGTGAGCCCACTACATCCATATAAAACCTGAGAGAGCTTGGGAAGGAATTCTAGACACAAAAGAACAAAGTTAAGCACAGCTTCTTGGTAGTAGCATTTTCTCGAGTGGGCTTTGTTTGGTAGAGGCAAGCAGTGACACAAGTCCTTTAAGAGAAAGCTTCCTGACTCAGTGGTAGCAGCAACATTGTGCAGCTCCTTTAAAAACTAGCTTCCTAGTGTATGCTATCTGCATGAACAGCTCTGACTCTTTCAGGAGGCCAAACACTTGAATGGGGTTTATGGGGAACGTACTGCAAGTTACTTGGTGGCAGCTTGAGCATGTCTCCCATCCCGCAGTCCCAGAGCTGGCAGTGAACATACCTTTAAGACCATGCTAAATGGTCTAGAGAGGTGGAGCCAGCATCCAAGGCTGCTGTGACCAAGCTGCTTGCCATTTTAAAAGTGCTCCTGATCAGAAAATAATTACAAATATGCAATAAAGAGAGATTCAGACAGAAATAAACCTCTGAATGTGTTACACTGTGTTTAAAAAATATACACAGGCTTGGGAGAGAGAAGAAAAAGAGTACAGATAGTTATAAAAAGAAATAAATAGTTTTAAAAAATAAAACAAAGTGTTTAAAGAGACAGAGTACAGACAGTCATAGATTGAAGGAGTAAAGAAAAATAAGTCATGTAAAAGTGGAAAAGAAAAAGAGAGTTGGATTATGTATATTACTGTGTTTTCTTTAAAATTTTTGACTGTGAATGAACTAAGTACAGAGAGACATTTCATTGTACAGGCTACTAAGCTAAACCAAAATATATATTTTAAAAGTATCTTGTCTTCAAACTTTGGGTCTAAGGATATGTTGCTTTGGAAAAGAGGTTCAGATTTTGTTTCCACAGAGGATAGAAACTGTGGATTCCTAACCAGCTAATATGGTTTGATCAAACAAGATCCCCTGAAGCAAAGCCCAGATGGGCCAACATCCATGACAACATCAGGACTCCTGACTGAGATGGACCTACCACACAGAATACCCTTGATAAACAACATCTCCAATCAACAGGAAGGAGTCTAGAGAATATCGCCCAAATTCCCTAAATTGTTGATTATAAATATTTGTTTATATTTAAAAGGGTATATGCTTTGCATTGGTATGGATCTTGGTTTATTGACACAAATTTAAAGTCAGTTTTGTTATATGTATATTTCTGATCTTGATTAAGGTATTGTGTTTCTGCAGCTCATTTAAAAATGTAACGTATAATTAAGAAATACAGGTTAATAGATGGTCATCTATAATAGTTAAGCTTGTAGTCATGTTAGTCAGATTTTCTAGATGTACAAAGATATATTTCAGATGGATAGATATTATTCAAACCTTTCAAAGACCAGCAGAATATGGCATTTAAAATGCTTTAAGAACTTAGGACTTTTCATGAGAGTGAGACACATCTGCTCCTGGCAGCACCAATCTACTTAAAGAGGAAGATGGGAGGCATTAGCAAGGCTCCTTATGGGATTTGTTTTTCATTTGTGCAAGAAACTGCTCTTGCCTGAACTGCCTATAGAGGAGAAACAGTCTTTCAAATTTCTTCCTTCATGGAGTCTTTTCCTTATTTTGCCAAATGTAAATAGACTAAATATTGTAACTATAATTGTTGCTTGTTAACTGTTTGTATTTGTAATTTTACTATATTAAAGTTGTGGGCTGTCCTTTTGTATATGTCTTTTTATTGATTGATGAATAAATCTGTTTGGGCCAATGGCTTAGCAGAGCAAAGCCAGGTGGGAAATCTGAACAGAGATACACTTAGAGAGTAGGCAGAGACAAGAAGATGCCATGTAGCTGCCGAAGGAGAAGGATAGCCAAACCTTACCATCGGTAAGTCACAGCCTTGGGGTGATACACAGATTAGTAGGAATGGGTTAAATTAAGATGTATACTGTGAATATGTTTTATTACCATTGTTCTTATCCTTCACACCCTGTGAATCCTCACTACTCCTCACATACAAAAATTGTTCTAGGTCTTACCTCTCTTTGTGTTTTTTCAAAGGCTTCTATGCTTTATTTTTTGCTTGGTTTTTATTTGTGTATGTGTGTATGTGTTTGTGTATGTATTTGTATTTATATAAATGTATGTATATGTGTCTATATATTTGTATTGTGGTATGAGTCTGTCTATACATGTATACATACATATGCACACATAAAAATATATAAGACAGTCTGTAGATCAAGTTATTACCATTTTACTTTCTCAGTGCCAGATCAATACACCTCAAAGGTAATTTATTGACTTCAGACTCATACCAAAATACATTGATACCATAACTTCCTTCTTGTCAATTCATAATCTTGCTGTCTATGTGTAGGTACATGTGTACATGTGTGTATGCATGCATATGCATGCATGTATACATTCATACATGCACATGGATAATTTGGTGTGTGTGTATATACATGCATACATACATACATACATACATGCATACATACATACATACATACATACACATACAAGGAAAATTTAGTCTCCCTAAGGCCATCTAATATAAGAACAAGTGGAAGTAAAGAAAGAATAAAGAACATGAAACCCAAAAGACAAAAGCAGGCAGACTCCAGATCAGTGACGGGTGAAAAGAGCACCAAGAACTGATTAATGACTTAAAACTAACACTATCTTTAGGAAAAGATGTCATTGCATATTCTGGACAGTTCATCTTTTCTTTTTCTTTTTCTTTTTTTTTGCCTTTGCCTGAGCCCTGCTCTGGACCACCCTGCTTACTGGCTTGGTCTCTTTTGCACAGACTGTGGGTTTCTTCTGTTTCTGCCTCTATTTTGCAATCCTCATGGTCTAGTCATGCCTCTTCAATCACTTCCTCTATTTTCCTGCCCCTCGAAGAAGTGAGAAAAGAGGTTTGTTGGAGATCATGTTATAGTAATGTTTTTGTTTTCCTCTAGAACCATGGCTGAATTATTTCTATTTCTGAGCCTGCAGCACCATCTTATATTCTTTCTTTCACAGATTCAGGCTCTTTGCCTAGCACTCATCACCCTGAGTTTTAAGTCCTGAGTCCTTCTACACCACTGCCATTGTTTTTCCATCTTATTCTGAACACTGTGTGCAAAGGTAGGTTTCCAGTTCTGAGATCCTGAACAAGCCTGGCATAGTAAAGTCCAAAGATCATAAGCAACAGAATTACCCAAGATTTGAGGCCAAGTTTTTTATCAATACCTTAGGTTGAAACATCTCTTTGCTGGGAACATTGATAAAAACATCAAAATTTTATGGACCCAGTTATGGATGGGTAGACAAGATGGCAAGCTGCGTCTTCTTTCTGTGGTAGTTGGGATGCTTTGAGTAGACTGATGGTTTGAGCGTAGGTTGGCCTGGGAGGCATCTGCTATTTCAGGGTCATTCCCTCTTTTGGGACAATAGAGTCCTGTTGGGCAGGTTGATAATGGTGATCATTTGGGACTCTGACTTCATTACACAGAATTTCCAGGAAGGGATTGTTCAATATTCTATAAGACTGACTATAATTTTGGAAGAACAACTGACCTGAAATTAATGTTTGCCTATGTACCATGAATTTGTTATCATTTTTCTCTAAACAGTTGCTTCTAATTATGCCCCTTTGATGTTTGCACCTCTCAAATATCTTGAAACCAAGATCATTTCCATTTCTCACACTTTCAGCAATATTAACATAAGCTGAACAAAATGCAATCCTTTTGGGCTGTTTTGGTTAGTAAGATCCTCTACTGTTTTAATAATTGTCACTTGCTCTTTTCTTCAGCTTTCCCCTCAGCTGGCAGTGTTCCTAGCCTTGAAAATCTCACCTTGTATGTTACATAGTGGGAGCCAAAACTGGGCTGTGTTGTTTGGGAAGAGCCTTCAGACACAGTAAGCCCTTCTAGAAGATGAGTGTCTCAGCCTTGTCAGCAGTGTCATTTCAAATGTCACTAGGGAAATTCGAGTTTTGTCTTTGCAGCTTTTATTTGTATGCTTCCCCCACTTCCTGCTTCTTTCACAAAACTGAACATGGAGAGAAGCACATGGTTTTGCACCTTTTATATAAGCTTTTTGGTGATTAAAACCCTAGGGTGTTGAGTTAGTGTAAATGTGAAGAATGTGTTCCTTGGATACAGTAAGAGCTTTGTTCAGGAATTTTAAAAAAATGGTGTTGAGTTTTGAAGAATGCTGGGTTGGAAATCCTGTGAGGCTAGGGCCCTCTGACTACAGCACATGCTGTGGGACATTGTTTTTTGCCAACTTTGCTGCATTAGGGCATCCACATCTCTTCTGAGGAAGAAGGGAAAGCTTGCTTCCCACTCAGTTCTCAGCAACTCGAAAATTCAATGAAACAGCAGCTTTAAATTTGTGAGAACCTATTAAGTATGCCTTTTTATTGTGATGCTTTGACACCAAGGCTCTTGTTGCTACCTAGGGGAGCCACCCCTCCCACATGGAGTTATTTCCTAATGATAAATAAGTAGCCCACCAGAAAGTCTGTGTTTTGCATACAAACCATCAACCAGAACTCATGTGATCTCAAGACCTCTTTCAATAGGCTCTCACTTACAGGTTGAACCATACCCTCCTTCCATAGTCACTGCAGGGCCAGCTATCAGCCAAGTTGGATGACCAGAATCCACTATACTTTACACTGTCTGGAATTTCTCAAGCTCCAGGCTGCTTGGCTTTCTTAACTTGTCAACATCATTCCTTCCATGAAAACCATGGACTTTGGGTTCTCTCTCTACCTCTGTCTTCTGGCCAATCCTCATACTTTTCCTTGTGGAGCTGTATGGTGGTTTAGCAGGTAGTGTCTCTTGCTTTGAAGGATCTATGAATAATAATAAGTGTTTTCCTTTGCCGGAGTATCGGAGGGTTTTCCTACTGAAACAACTTCGGGGCACACTCTAAAAGAGAGCACGTGTGAGTCATTCAAAAATAACTTTCCTCTAATTACTTTGAGTGTCCATAGTTGATTATAGCCAAATAAAAATACTGATGAATACTGGCTCTGACCGGGCTTAGGAAAGAAGGGCCCAACATGTATTCTAAGCCTGATGTCCAAAACAGGAAATCACTGAAATACATTTTTGGCCATTATGAGGTTGGCATTTTGCCTTTCTTGAATAATACGGTCCACTTCTGCTTGAATTTTGTGATCATGGTTGTAAAAGGTGGGCAGAGACGTTCTTTAACTGGTCTTAGTGGAAGGATTATGCTGAATAATAAAATCATATTTAGCAAAAGAAAAGAAATAGTCAGCCTTCCTTTGTGTTATATGAAATGAGGTTTGCTCTCCTTTTGTATGTGGATGTCTTTTTCTCCAAATGTTTGCCTATGTGTCAGCTCTTTTTTATTACATTATTTATTGGGGGGAGGGGTTAAGCACTGTGTGCATGTGGAGGTCAGAGGACAACATGTGGCAGCCTTCTTTCCACCATGTGTGGCCTGTAGATGAAAAACTCAGGTCATCAACCTTGGTGACAAGCATACTTGCTCTCAGAGCCACCTCACCTGTCCTGTGTCATTTTTAAAATTTACTTTTTTTACTTCAAGAGCAGAAACTATGCTTAGTCCTCTCATGTTCTAGTATCTAGGACATACCAGCCATTCAACAGTGTACATACAGTTGAAACTCTTGTAAGAATTATGCTTTTTCCAAAGCATTTTAGAGGTACCCATTTGCTCTGTAAGTGCAAAGCTCTGTATAGCTGTGGTAACTGCTGGCCCCTCCCATCTTTTCTCCAACACTACCTATAGGTCTGCAGTATAAAACCAACCCGTATTTCCAACATTGCCTGGAAGTCCATGGGGGTAAAATGCATCTCTTCTACTTGTCAATACCATCTGGCTTACCTAATGAAAGGTTGTGAATTCATTTCATGCCGCCTTGGGGAGGACACAAAGGAGGACTCTAAAAAGCTCTCGATTTGTGAATA
The DNA here is from genome assembly GCA_004026605.1 of Ondatra zibethicus. Classification (NCBI taxonomy): domain Eukaryota; kingdom Metazoa; phylum Chordata; class Mammalia; order Rodentia; family Cricetidae; genus Ondatra; species Ondatra zibethicus. The sequence continues at coordinate 67,599 of PVIU01003955.1, forward strand.
GCATTTTGGTGATTAAAACCAACTTAGTATGCATCCCGTGTCTCTTGTGGTGGGTATCAGCTGAGCACATTGAATACCTCCTGAATTCTATTCTTAAACACAATTTCAGTTTTGGGGAGTGGCTACTTTGCCATTATGCATAACTTCCACGTTATATTTTTAAATTGACTGAGAGACTATATAGAAGAGTAAATGACATAGTGCTAGGATTTGAATGTGATGCTTGAACAAAAGCTATCATATTCACAAAATGCAGCCAAGCGTGTGTCTACTTATCTGGCTGTGCAAACTTATGAAGGTGATAAGAATGGAATGAGGCTTTTTTTTTTTTTGCATGAGTGACTCTTCAGGGATTGTTCTAGCAGCCGTAGTAGGAGGCTGGCACTTGGAAAGCAGAGCTTTTGTACTGAATAAAACCGTGTTCTTCCAGCCGCCCTACCTACCCTACTCCCTTCAATAATGTTTTTCATTCCTTCATGTCTAACTTTTACCTTATTTATTAAATGGACAGGAAAATGAGGCACATTCAAACATTGAGCACTTTAACTTTTTAATACATTTATTGTGTGTGTATGTGTGTGTGTGTGTGTGTGTGTGTGTGTGTGTGTGTGTGTGTGTGAACTTGTGAGTTCTGGGGATGGAACTAAGCTCATCAAGTTTGGTCACCCTGAGCCTTCTTACTGGCCCCAATCATGGAAAGAGCCAGTAGCTGGGGATCAGGCTTTTCTCAAACACTTCCTCTAATGAAGTGGTGTATTATAACTGAAAAGTTAATTCAGCTTTGAAATGGTTATTTTTTCCCCAAAATAAAAGTAATTTTAAGAGTATAAAAAAGTCTCAAAATATAAAGGTTAAAAAAAGAAGAAAACCAAATAATTTATCCAGTATGATTCCAGCTATATGTATTTTAGGAGTTGTTTATTTCACTTTATGTGCATGAGTGTTTATGTGCATGTGTGTGCATCACCAGCACATGTTTCTGGTGCCCACAGAGGTCAGAAGAAAGAATTGGATTCCTTGGATCTGGAATAACAGATAATTGTAAGTCACTACGTGGGTTCTGGGAACTTAACCTGGGTCCTCTGCAAGAACGTCAAGTTCTCTTAAACACCATCATTCCAGCCCAAGCTATATTTCAAAATAAAAATTTACCTAGTAGAGAGAAAAGAAGTATAAGTAGCTCATAGATGGTGAGTCACAAACATCCTTCTTTATATTATTTCCTTAGTACCCCAGCAAATTATGTAGTCAATGAGCACACACTACTTTCTTTTTCCAATCGTATTTGTCTCAATTCTGTCATTGAACATTCTCTGCATGCCTAGGCATTCCATTCTTTGTCTTTTTCTCCTTTCTACATGCCCATTACCCAACATGGCCTTAGATATACACTGGGTATATTCATGCATGTGACCCTTTGCATCCATATAATTAATGGCTTCTTAAGCCATAAAATATGGCAAATAGATCCCCATTTAGCTGCTCAGCCAATATGTTTTTTTAAGACTTCCTTGTTTTATTATTCTTGATCATTTTTTAACATCTGCAGCTTCATTTACATCCCCTCATCTTTCAAACAGATCCTTAGATGTACTCTGAGTGGTGTCTTCTAAAGATGCTCCAGCATTGTAGCTGACTGTGACAGACGTGCAAATGATTCCTGCAGCTGAATCGCCCCTCTTCAGTAACATCCAATTGTCACGTGCACACCATCCACAGACTCTCCTGGGACTCTTTGCTTAACTACTACTACCTTTGCCCCCAAAGTCCCCTTTCACCAGACACCTGTTCCCGACATATTCTTTCATTTCTGATGTACATCACTCCACTACTTCCATAGCCTTCTCCATAAAGGGACCATTTATATCTCCAAGTCATTGTGTACTTCTTCTTCTTCTTCTTCTTCTTCTTCTTCTTCTTCTTCTTCTTCTTCTTCTTCTTCTTCTTCTTCTTCTTCTTCTTCTTCTTCTTCTTCTCCATCTTCTTCTTCTCCTTCTCTTTCTTTTTCTTCTTCCTCCTCCTCTTCCTCTTCCTCTCCTCCTCCTCCTCCTCCTCCTCCTCCTCTTCTTCTTCCTCCTCCTCCTCCTCCTCTTCCTTCTTTTGGGTTTTCAAGACAGGGTTTCTCTGTAGCTTTGGATCCTGTCTTGGAGCTAGCTTTTGTAGACCAGGCTGGCCACAAACTCACAGAGATCTACCTGCCTCTGCCTCCCGAGTACTGGGATTAAAGGCGTACACTACCACCGCCTGGCTTGTATACTCTTTTTATGCTGGACTCATTTTGCTTTGACTTACATAACAACACTTCTGGGTTTCCTCCTAGCATTTGATATGCCAATAACACTCTGTATTGAGGACTGAGTCTTCCTCTTTCTTCTCAGGAACTGAAGCACAGGAGGAGTAGAATGTGTGTCTGTGACATTGAGAAGGATATATATATATATAATATTTCCTGGTGAGGTTACCCGGAGACAAATGTCCAGGCCATTTAGGGTCAGTCACTATCGGTGACATTTGGAAGGCAGCATCTCCCTACTGTATTTATATAAGATGGTGGAATGCAAGTGTTAAAGGATGGGTGGGAACTCAAACGTTGATGGTCATGCTGTGGCTCTGCCTCTCCATAGCCAAGCAATCCTGGGCAAGTTGCTTTCTCTCTCTGAAATTTTCCACTTTCCAAATCTACAAATTCTAAGAAGCAATAATTTACATTGATTATTTTGTTCGTTAGCTATACCTGCTAAACTGACAAAAATATTGATTATTGAAATCCACCACGTACACACCCTTTCTTTTTCACTGGAACTCAGATGTTCCTGTTTCTGCACCTAGAGAATTAACCTGTTTTAAGGAGGCAAGCCAACTTCTTTATTCATTCAGAGTATCAGTTCAAATTTAAAAAACAAATTCTTTTGGAGTATAGGCTCCTTTATTTCTGTCCTAGGTTTTTTTTCTGCCCAGCTCTTTTCCCCCATCTACCCTCTCTTTTGACATCAGGTGATTCTGAGAATTGAGCAATAATATTAGGATGGATGAAACTTTGAATCCATGCTGAGGTCAGCCAACATGTGAAAGAAAAACAGGGATTATGGGATTTTGTTGGGAAATGGACTCAGCAGCGGTCCTCTAGGTAGGAAGGCAGAACCACTATGGTGTTTAAGTCCAAACTCTATGTTCTTTGGCTGTAGTAGGTTATTAGTATTCTCATTTTGTTACTTTCAATTATTACTGATATTATGTCATGGTTTCCAGAGGAGAACACATCTTCATAATTGTTGGGAACAATATTATGTAGTAGGAAAGTCAATGTACTCAGGAAACAAATATGAACTTGGTTATTTATTGATGAGGCAGTCTTAGATAAATTTACTCAACTACTTTATGCTTCAAGTCCTAATCAGCAAAGCAGTGGTGATAATAATAGGATCTCCACTATTATACAGTGAAAGATAGAATATGTTAAAAATTGAAGTAAAGCCTAGAGCATATTAAGAGTTTTGTGCTAATTATTTCATGAACTCACCTGTCTAGAGAGGTAAGGCAATAAAAAGTGAATGTCTTTTGATACCTTTTGAAATTTAGCATCACGTGTGGCTACCTTCCCCCAGAATTAAGTCAGACTACCACAAGTATGTGTCTTGAAGTCTGTCTTTCACTTAATTACACGTTTTGTTGATTCCCCTCAATTGATTTCTTGAGCCTCATTCAGGAACCTCTTGCCCTTGGCGCACAGCTTCTTCCAGTCAAATACAAGCTAATTAAACAAGAGTTTTCTTGTAGCTCTTCTTTCTTCTCAATCTAGATAATTCTGTGATGAACAAGGAGAATTGATGCAAATTGCAACTGACGAGGAATATGAAAGAGGACATGCATTGACTCCCACTAACCACGTCCACAAATACAGATAATTACCATTCAAGGCCCACAAACACAGATGGCCAAATGCTGCAGGTTAGCTAGTTTGAGATGGATATTTCCCTTTTAAGTGATCAGCTGTCCCATCCCTCCCTATTGTCCATCTTGGTTCATGGTGGCCCTAACTTGGTCAGTTTGTGTTGTTTAACAAAACACTTAAGGCTGTGCATTTCTAAAGAACAAAATTTTATTTTCTTTGCTTTGTGAACACTTAGTTGTCTGGACCAAAGATCTTGGTATTTTGGGTTTTCTGATGAGGGCTGGTCTCCATGTTCAAGATCAGAACTGATTCAGAGATGAAGAATGATTCTGCATGTTAAGAGGTAGAAAAGAGAGAGGGTCAAATGCTACACGAAGTCTCTTACATAAAAGCCTTTATCACATACAGGAAAGAATAAGCTAATCACCCCTCAAAGGCTTCATTCACATTTAATTCCATCACACTGACGATTAGGTATCAAGCACCCAAATTTTGTAGAAGATGGATTCAGATCACATAAGTTACTCCTTTTTTTCTGGGCATAAAATATATGTAAGTTAAAACTTGTGTTTAGATATATGATATGGTCCAGGGCCAGTTGACTCTAGTAGCCTATTCCAGGTGACTCTAGATATGCAACATGTATATCCATGTTCAGAAGAAGACGAGGAGGAGGAGGAAGTAGAGGAGGAAAAGCAGCAACATCAGCAGTATGGATTCTGGGAGCAAAGGTGGATGCAGTGAAGAAATTGAAGTTCTTTATATGCCTGTATGTTAGGTAACATACCCTTCACTAAGTGATATTTGGGAATGATGCCAGTATTGAGAAGTAGTTAATACCAAGGAGAGGGAGGTTGGGTGTGAGACAGAATCCTGAGAGCAATTACAAAGGAGAAGAGCCAGATGGTATGTTGGTAGCCCTGCCCAGGGGAGAACATAGGTTGGTAAGGATGTTGATCTAGACTGTTCTGTTCTGTTGATCTTCTTATTGAATTTCAATGTAATATGAATCATCTCATGACACACATGTTTAGACTTGTTAATAAAGAATTAAAAATTTCTTCAAACACAGGTATCAGAGTTTTGAAATATAGATTTGATTAATTGCTTTGCCCATTTGTTAATATTTGCTCTTATAGACTCAAAGAATAGCTATATGTGATAGAATATTCTGGAGTATAATACTGTGCGCATTGTCATGGGAATTACTGTATATCCAAACCACAACAAGCATTTATATTGTCTTTTAGCACATTTGAAGGAGTTGATGAAACCTTGAAGCTTTTATTTCTGTATCAGTGCAAAAACTACATTTTAGCTATTAGGCTATTTAGATATCAAGCAAGTATATTATATATGGTCCAATCTCTACAGTCATAGTGGGGTTCCCTAAGTGTTCAACATTATGCAATCTGTAGCCCAAACCAACTAGGATAGGAATTAACAAGACTGCTGTGCTAGGTTCCTCAGATTGCAGCAAGGGGTTACATTCAGTCCATGGACTCCAAACAGGAATCCCTCCTGCATGGCTACATTAAGTGTATGGGACATGGTTCCACTTTTGTGCTCCCAAGAATGTTTAGTTTGTTTGCCATTTATGGTTAGAAATTACTGCCTGAATTTGTAAAAAAAAAAAAAAAAAAAAGATGAAAACAATCTTAGTCTCTGCTCAGTTTCAAACTTTTCTCATTACTTTGTTCTCCTTTAGCTAGCCCAACCACTTACCATAGATCTCTTGTGTGTGTGACTGTGTGTTTGCACATGCGCATGTGTGTGTGTGTATTCACATATGTCCAAGACTGTGTATGCAGAGGCCAGAACAAATTAAGTAATTCTCTCTATTTCTCTTTATTGTTTTGAGACAAGGTCTCTTGTTGAATCTGAAGCTGGATACTATATAAGGCTAGGCTAACTGACCAATGCACTCCTGAGGTTTATCTATCTGCCTCTTCCTTCAATTCAGCTACACACAGTCATGCATGGCTTTGATTTGATTAGAGCTTTGGTGATTCAAACATAGGTCCTTTTGCTTGCCCAGAAAATGCTCTTAACCACTGAGCTGCCTTTCAACCCTTTAGTCTCTTTTGAGAGACTCTTTTCTTCTTTATTTTGTCTGGACTCACAATTAATGTCTTAGACCAATAGTTTTTGCTATACTGAATGGCATCTTATGTCCAAGATCTGGCTCTGCCACCAAACAGCAACTAATATGTATGACAAATGATTTACTAGCTCGAGTTCACTTATTTTATCCATAAATAGGGGTGATAAAATGTCCAAAGACATTAACAACATAAAAGCCAGTGAAAAACCATAAGACAATGCAAATGAGAGACACAATTGGTACCAGGAGGGTTAATTTAGCTAAGAGTCGAAGTAGAACAATTTACTCATCCATTTTCCCATCACTCCTAGATACAGTTTGGACATCTGTTAAGTTGTGAAGAAATATATCATTTTCAAATGTCTAAATCCATATGCAGTTGATTTCAAAGCTTAATTTTGTTTGAATGAGGAATCAATATACTGCAACTGCACTAACATTACAGTGCTAAAAAAACTGTGTGTTTCTTATGCTTTTATAATATATTTCAATTTTCCCATTATTTTCTCGTTATTATCCCATTTTTGAAAGGATTCTTTGTTCATTACAAAGTGGCGTAAATCCCAAGTGAATGGCAGTGTCTATTTGTTTCGATTTCAGGCTGCACTAGTTAGACTGTTCTGGAGCTCCTCCCAGTTCCAAGCTGTCTTTGTAACAGAGGCAACAAACAATTTTTTCCCCCAAACATCCACTTTTATCATTTTCCTTTGTGGATAACAAACTTTCCTTTTTTTCTGGCTTGTGTTTTGTGAGTAGCAGTCATATCTCTTCATAGTTTGGCTCCAAACATTCATTCCACACTTGTCTCTTGTCTAGAAATGTATTCCTCTTTCCAGCTAGGATGAGTGCCTCACCATCGCTCCCAGGAAATGGCTCTTTTTATTTTTAATTGTATCTTAGATCATTCTCATCCTCCCTACAATGCTTTCACCCTCCTATTGTTATAGCCAGCAAGACTCACAGTGCAAGGTCTGCATCAGGACCCTTAGGGCTTTTCTGCCTTCAGTGAGCACTCACCATGATAATCTTAGACTCTTGGAGCTTCTTGTTTTCTGGGAACATGCTGCATTTAAGGTTGGATTGCCATAAAAATGTTATGACAACAAAGGCCATTGTCGCCATGAGGGACACAGGAAATATAAGCAGACGTTGACTAGATGATGGCAGTACACACATAGGGAGACAGTAACTGCCAGGATTTCCTGTTAGCCTGCTGTGGAAAAACAGTCCAGGGTAAGTCATAAACCGAAGAAATGTGTTGTGTCTTCTATGTTGTATGATAAGTGGCTGATGTTCATTCTAGGAGTAAATTGTGGTTTGTGTGTGAACATATGATAGATGAGGTAAGACCTCAAAGTGTATGTTTTGTTCAGCTTGACCTTCTGATGTCCACCAATGTCGCTTTTGATACAAGGCAGGTGGGTCTGTCCTTTCTGTTTGTCAGGCACTGTGAGTATTGTTTTCCTGTATGTAATAACCCACATCTTGTTTTCTGGGTTATTTGTTCTTATTCTGTTCTGCTATTGAGGGAAAGGACTCAGGCTGTGACTCTAGGCATAGTCATGTGACCTGGCTTGGGGAGTGGTAGATTCCAGCTCATCCTCAACACTGGTATGTGTGTGTGTGTGTATGTGTATACATATATACATATATATGCGTGTATATATGTATTCGTGTGTGGAGGTGAGCATGTGCACGTGTGTGTATGTATGTGTATATGTATATATATGTATATGATGTATATTATGTGTGTACATGGCTGCATGTATACATGTGTGAATGCATGGAGACCAAAGGTAAACATTCCATGCCAGGAAATATATCTGAACATTATGGAGTGACCTTCCTCCCTTGGATTAGTTGGCATCTGACAAGAATACCAGTCAATAGATGTAACATTTATTAATGTTATTTAGACCTGTGCATATATGCTTCAGGTAATTCGCTCATATTGCTGTAGGGTATGACCACTAGGAAATAAGAAGGGACAGTGGCAGGCAGAAAACTCTGGCATGACCTGGTCCTTAGAGTTGATGATCAGAAATCCCTCCACAGGGAAACTTCATTTCTTTCTTGAAAGACTCTTCATCGGATTAGATGAGGCCTACCATGTTGATGCAATCTCCTCAAAGCTAACTGATTGTGGACGGGAGTCACATCTGTGCTAGGATTTGCCTCCTGATTATCATCTTCATTGCAGTTTCTCCAAATGTGTTTGGAGAACTTACAATACAAATGGGTCTTACGATTTTCCTTTTCAGTGAGGATCTAAGCTTCATGTTTGATTTAAAGCAAGTACAGAATCCTCTTAGTCCAATTTGAAAGTCTTTTGTCAGAGAGAAAGAAGAAAGAAATTCTCCCATTAGGTTTCATAGTCCACATCTGTAATCTCGGCCCTCAGGAGAGGAGGTTTGGGGATTAAAAATTTGAGGCCAGTTGAGCTACCTAATGAGTTCCAGGCCACTCTGGGTTATATAGCAAGGCCCTGTCTTGAAGAAAAGAAGCAAAGAACAACAACAACAACAAAACCTGAACTAGAATTGGTGAGCTTGCTCGATGGGTCACAAGGGTGCTATACAAACATGGTCACCTGATTTTATAGCCCAGCACCCATGTAGAAGCTGGATGTGTCAGAGAAGAGGACTTCAAGGGTCAGTCCAAACTGAAGCTGTGTGATGACATTTCTCAAAAAAATGGTGGCAAAAGACACCCAGTGTTTACCTTTGGCCTCCATACATTCATACATCTATACATGCAACCATGTATACATGTGAATACACATAAACACACCATACACACAAATATATACCTACAACATACATATATACACACCAAACAAAGCAAACTACAAGCATGCTCCCTAACTGAGGTTGCCAATGATACTGTGATAAACTTATTTCCTGTCACCTAGCTCTGGTAGTACAGGATGTTCCTGAGATAACTCTGCTCTGGCAATTGTTTTTGTGAAACTTCAGTCTATGTACACAAATATTTTTGACCCTATTGTGGATGTCTCCCCCATTCCCTCAAGATAACTTCTCAGAAACATGTAAAAAGAGCATCAAGCCTTCTGGTGGGAGAGATTAACTTGCCAGCACCTTCCTACAGCTGGACATTAACTGTAGTGTTTAGATTAACTCCTGGTCTCGAGAGGCTGATGGGCACTATGAATCGGGATCACCCATTTAAGCAAGAAACATGAAGAGCAAATGTCAGAGTTCTCAGAAGAAAGAGATCCCAGACGCTGGCTCCGGTGGGTGCTGATTCAGAATGCAGGGTTCTATTGAGTCATTAGTTCCATCCACCAGTATTACAAATTGGCCTGAGAACATTTCAAGGAAAGATCTCCAAGACCCCAAGCCCTGCTTACGGTAGAGGCTTTTTAAAAAAAATTTTGCCCAAGTAAAGAGAAAGCCATCCAATGCCAGTTAGAGTTCTTTTTTTATTGCTCTGTAGGGTTTAGGCCTCTTGGTCTTTTCCCCATCCATGTTACTGTGCCTATTGTTCTTATCCTCGCCCTTGTTCAGCTCAGGTTTAGGCAACCATAGTGCTAAGAACTGCCACTCTCGAAACCAGCATAACCTGTAACTGCATTCCAAAATTTGGCCTTATAACCACAGATAAGTATAATGAATTGCAAAATTTTAAAAACCACTCTTTTTCTCAAATCTCAATTAACTGTCAAAATACACACACACACACCACACACACACACACACACACAAATCATACCCACCCACACTCATGCTCACTCACACATATTCACACAGACATGCTTTCACACACAACATAAATAACATTGCTTTTACTCAGAGATGAATGGAGCGCTTAAATACATTGCTTCTCCTATAGTCTTTGCTTCCAGTAATTGATACAATATCAGTGAGCTTTTACTGGTAAAATTGATTCAAATCAAGCCAGAAAAACTCAGCTTAAAGAATTGAAAATGAGCTAAAAGATGGTAAGCAAAGAATAATAATATGTGGCAATGTCTTCAAATTATTCTTATTGTAAGCTTTATATAATTTGAAGTTGCAGAAATGGGTTTAACAAGGGCAGAATTTCTTTTAAGTGATGTCTTCATTAATGATGGGAAAGCAGGCCAAAAAAGCACAATAATGCTACGCTCGGTGATGGTAAATTAGAGGGCGCTGAAAACATTTGGGAAGAAATATAAATAATAGAAACACAGCTATAGAGGTTATAAATATGGATGGGAGGAAGAACAAAGACATTTCAGAAATCTAAACGCAATTGTCTCTATTGGAAAATGCAATTGAAACTAAGGAGTCTATCAGGTAGGATACTGGCCATGTGACATTCTTCCCCAGCTCAGTGCCTGTTTGCCATTGTACTGGTGTGGTATGAAGGCTCAAGTGCATTGCAGGTAGCACTAGCCTTGGCATCAGACAATTAATAAAACCATACCTTTTACTATTTTTCTATTTTCACAATGTGGCCCCATGCCAATCTTTATGAAATGCACTGAGTTCTTGTTTTAAGACTGGCACACTGAGCAATGTCTGGGGCTCAAGTCATAGGCTCCCTTTGCAGTCTATGCAAATGATGCCTCCTGGAGACATGCTGGAACACCCTGCACAACTTCCCACCAATGCCTAGATTTTAAATAAAATGGACACTTTTATTCCACAGTACTCCCTGGTGCCCAGTGATATTTGCATGCTCCTACAATATTTAGAATGTAAAAAGTGTCCATTGGGTAATGTCAAACAATCATTTACTCTGAAGGACATAAATATTCAAATACTTGCCATTAGGCAGCCATAATCAGCATGATTCAGTGATTTACTGACTACTTTTCTGCAAGAATTGAACAGAGTGGATGCCTCCTCTGTTACTCTGTGGATTTTATTGGCTTGTAGATGTTTTTAAAGAAGTGATTGCTGACTATATATTTAATTAGGTTTCATACCCTTGCTGGCTTCAAATCAATTTCTAAGATAAAATACAGCCACTGATTTCAAAGCTTGGACAGAGGGTGCTCATTAGAAATGACATCAGACTTGGGTCTCCCCATCTGTTGGAAACAACAGTGTAGTATCTCTTTGTAGGAGCTCTTTGACTTCAAGTTTGGCAAATGCCCTCTTATGTAAATATTGATTATAAATTTGATTCTCCAGGAATAACGTTATTAAATATTATTATTATTATTATTATTATTATTATTATTATTTTGGGATTTTTGGAGGTAGGGATTTTCTGTATAGTCTTGTCTGTTCTGAAACTCACTCTATAGCCCAGATTGTAGACTTCAAACTCAGAGATCTGTCTGCCTCTACTGAGATTAAAGGCATGTGCCACCACTGCTCAGACAGATTGTATTATTATTAATTTTAGTCAACTCACCATAGAACTTTCTACCCAAAAGTACTTCTTATCCTCTGCATCAAATTTCTCCTTTTGGGAGGAAAGGTCTGTGGTGAGTTGACTTAAATTAGATTACATCATCCCTGTAACTTAGAGATCTTTTAGGGAAATCAAATAATGAAGCTCTTATTTTTTTAGGCTGGATGGATAGTGTTCTCACTATTACCAAGAAACACAGCCAGCTTTATAGTCAGAACATTTACTGAGGCCCAGGATTATCTATACCCCCCCACTTTCCAAAGGTCAAGGAGTATTTATTGGTGTCCAGGTCCACGGCTATGTGTGTGCAGCCTCCTGGTGGAGACGGAGCCATTGCCATTTATAGTCGGATACCGTTGTTGTCTAAATTAAGCTACTTTGTTTCTCTTGCAAAATTCTGAAACTATCTTGGTTTTTCATCTTCTTACATAGTCAGTGTGTTAGGGACTTTTCCCATTGGTGTGAAAAAAAAAGACATCTTCCTACTAAGTCTGTTTGATCTGGGATATTGTTTATTATTAAAAACTAGGTTTTTTATTTTTAGCAAACTTCATTTCAACATGTTTGTATCTATGAGGTTATTTAACATCTGATCCCAAAATATTTCCATAGCTGTTTAATAAAAAAGGTCTTATGGCACTGACTACAACTCCAGCCTTCACAACAGTCCCTGTGTAATTCTCAATGACTTTAATTATTAGCTTTTCAGACCTGATGGATTGCATGTTCTCCAGGAACGGCATATCGTATTGGAGAATTATCCCTCTCTTCTACTCACTATATTCGTAAAGCCTGGTTCAATACAAATAAATCTCTTAATACACCTTCTTGCTCTGTCATCTATATAGATACATAATATAAGTATAAACTTTTTATTGAAAAATTAGATACATGAAGAAGAGTGCACCAATAATACATTTGCAATGGAAACATTTTTCAAAAAATGAAAGACTGAAATTACCACCTTCATAATTTAAGAAAAACGAAGTGCTGCCAGTGACCTGGAAGCTAGGCACATGTCACTTCCCAGCCACCTTCCTTTCAAAGCTTACCATTCCCTTAGCTTACATCCCTGTTGGTAGCTTTGGATCATTTCCCGAATTTACAGAATGGACACCTTGCTGCCAACACTACATTTTTAAAAAAATTGTTCATATTGTGTATTGCAGACTTTATTCATGTTAGCTATTTTCCAATTTCACAAATCTGCTGCAATTTCTTTCACTGTAGATGCAAGTGTGCATGATTAGATAGAGTGCTGCTATAGACTTGCACACTCTCGGACCTCATTTCAGAGGTTTCTTTCAGGTGTGCACCTAAGAATGCCATTGTTGTGTTGTAAGGGAGACGCGTGTCAAGCTTTAGTAAATGCTGTGAAAACATTTCTCTAAAGTTCTTTGCAAATTTAGGATTCTAGCAGCATTGGATGAGAAGTTTAGTAGTTTTACATTTTTGGTAACTTGGTATTTGTCAGGTTTTGAATACGGTGTCATCTAATTCTGAAATGTGTAGCTTAATCAGTTTTGATATGTGTATATATTTGTAAACACCCTGCTTCAGAGAAAAACACAATTTATTACCCAATACATTTTCTTGTAGTTATTTCCTGTGATACCTTATATAAGCCTAGAATATTTTATCTCATTGTATCTATCTTTCTTCATCAAGATCTTGATATATATATAAAATTTGATGGTCTATTTACATGGCCCAATATTGTTATTTATCCACTTTTTGTTCTACTGCTGTATATATTCCAGAATTAGGATATACAATGCTTGATTCATCTTCTTATTTTAGTTAGTACCTCTTGGTGTTTAAATATATTTTTCCTTGATGACAAATGGCATTTACCATTTTTGGTACTCGCTGCAATTTATATAATGCACTTTGCAAAGTGTAACGTCTTGAGTTCTGCCTACTTTATTAAGTAATCTCTCTATTGACTTATAGTAGATCTTTGCTTTTGTTTTCTGTTACCTTGGGTTTCTAGTTCCTTTGCATTTTCATAAAAACTTTAAAATTGTGCTGTCATTTCTATTGAAATAAAAACATCCTATTGGCCTAGCATAGACTCTATTGACAAAATTGAAAATGATTAGCTTTTTGTCACTTCTGAGCCTTCCAAGCCACAAAAATGTGAAATATTTCCACTTATGTTTATATTTTCATTAGAAGCTGCAAGAGCATGCCCAGCTCCATTTTCATTTTGTTTCAATACATACCCAAAGACTAATATACATATACACACACATATATATTTCTACCATCTTATTAATTTAATTTCTCATATTTATTAGTTCATCCCTTCTGCTCTTTTTGCATATAATTTGCTGCTGTTTACCATCTTTATAATATAGGTTATAGTGAATCAACTATTTTCTGCTATAATTATTTTTATTTGAAAAGTGTCTAAGATTTTTTTAACAAAGTAATGGGTTTTACTTTGATATTTTCACATACATAACTTAATATATGTTGTTATACTTGTTCTTATCTCTGACTCCCTCCCTACTTCCTTCCACTCCCTCCCCATCCCTCTGATTTGATAGTCCCTTTCCTTCCCCAACTCCTACCATGCCTTCTTCTGCTTTTGTGTTACATACATTCATATGCATTCAATTGTCATCTCTTATTCTTCCTTCTTTCTCCCACTTCAAATGTCTTTCTCCTTTATCTTAGTCCCCCTGCATCATGTGTGTGTGTGTGTGTGTGTGTGTGTGTGTGTGTGTGCGTGCATTTAGATGTCTGCTTATGTATACATTAATTTAAATCAGGATGTTGCTATGTGGGAAATAAAACTTGCAACTCTTGTCTAACCAATATCAAAGGAGGTATAAAATCACTTTTAGACATTCAGTGTATCACTTTATTTTGAACCACAATCACCCACACTCATCCATGCTTCCCATTGACTCCTGAGCAGAATTGACAGATTTTAAACATGTAAATAAATACGAAGTTACCTGCAGGCCTATCAGGTTTCAAATTTTTCATGTGTCATCCTATTTTATTTAGTTCAAAATACCTTCTAATTTCTGTGACCTAGGCATTATTTTGAGTTCTCTTGCTTAATTTAAAAACATTTGGAAATGTCTACCTTTTTATTATTGATTTCTATCTTAATTACATTGCACAAGAGGATATTACAGCTTTTTATTTCAGCCCTTTGAAATTTGTTGAAACTCTTATGTCCCAAGGATGATACTAATTTTTGAAAATGTTGAAAGCACACTGACTGGAATGCATGTTCTGTTCTGGTGGGTGGCATTGCCACTGTCCTGATGATTTGTTGTATTGATCAGGCATCATTGGAACTAATGCTCAATTCTTCCAGCCCTCTCTTTTTTTCTTCCAGTTCAATCAGTTTCTAAGAGATGTGAATTAAAATTTTTGTCTATGATTATGATCATAGCCTTTCTCCCTTCTGTTTTTCCAGGTTTAATTTTTATGTTGTCTAAATTAAGTGTGCAGGTCTTAGAATTATAATTTCTTGATGAATCAGTGATAGACTTACCCTAAGCAATATTTTTTTTATCTCTGATAATGTCTCTTGTCTGAAAGTCTGTAACAGCAGATAATAAAACAGCTAAATCAGTTTTATTTTTATCTTCTTTGATTTTGAGTTTTAGCTTTTGTATTCTTAAATTTAATTTGTTTCTTTGTAAACAATATTTAGTTGAACTTCGTTTATTAATCTATCCTAAAGACCTTAGTATTTCAATTGCACATTTAAGTTAATTACTTTTCAGTGGTAATGAAACATATTTGGGTTTATAGTTCCCACATATGACTTGATTTTCTATTTTTATTATGCATCTTACTGCATCTTTTTTGACTTTCCAACTTTTTGCATTAATTGCACTGTTTTATATATATCATGTAATTTATATATTACAAGTATATATAATATTCATACATTTCCACACTATCTTATTAGGTATAACTTTTTAAAAAATATTTCTAACATGCTGTTAGGAAACAATAAGCCTTCTTGACTTGTAAGGATATGCTGTGATAGTGCATTTACTACTTCTGAGACAAAACAAACTTCTTTTTTTCCATGAAATGAGCCCGTTGAATAAAATCACAGTCTCAATGAACTCATTTACTTTTTGTTGTGAAGATTTCTCAGTACCCATACTGAATTTTTTATTGTAGTGGTAGCATAAAATGGACTAGTTGTTGAGTGTTTATTCATGATATTTTCTGTGACATCAAGGACACAAAGATGGGCAAAGTTAGATGGGTTCCTTTGCTGTATACTCACACATCAGACTTTTGTAATAAAAATAAGACACATACAATGATAATGCTATCTTGTGTAACTTCTGGACTGGTACTAAATTAATTCTAAAATGTTTATGTATTTAGATTTAGTGAGCTATACTATATACCAAGCCATTTAATGGGTGTTTTTTTCTACATTACCGCATTTGACAATTACATAGAGTTGTTCCTTCCTTCATGCCATAAGGATCTAAAGCACAAATATTAGATACGGATGTTGCCAAAACAAAGACATATTGCTAACAAATAGCTTAGAGCAACAGACAGTTTTAGGAATGCAAGGGAGATAACTGAGTTGTTTCATCTCATTAATGTAGAAGGTGTCATAAAGGAGAGGCCAGCAGAAGATGGCACACATGATGGGTCTGTCATCCAATGACAATAGCCTGTGAAATGCCATCGTACATGTATGTGTTTGCCTGTGTGTATGTAGGTGTGTTATGTGTATGCAAGGGCATGGGCATGATTAGAATAAGATGAAGGCTCTGATCTATGTAGAGCATGAAGTTTCACAAGTAATCAGTAGGAAATGTTGATGATTTTTGTAGAAAATACATTGATTGAACCTCACACATTCTGGGCAGCATTTAGTTATCATTTTACCATCCCACCTTCTGTATGAATATACAATATTTGTAGAAGGATAAGTATTTATTTGATAGTGTTATAAGAACTTTGTGTACTTAACCTCAGGAAAACCATGTGAAGTATATATAAGAAAAAAAATGTAGCAGAGCAGTTGGGTTGCTTTCTTAGGTCATTTTCACCAGTGGGTAGAGGTATTGGGATTTGGGTCTGTACTTCTGCTCACCAGAAAAGCATACACTGAGTCTCTGCTCTGCTCCTTACAGGTTGGCATTGGTGGGGTTTCTATAATGTACACTCTTCCTTCCCAGATGGAATGTGAGCACCTTAGAGACAGAATATTTTTTCCTATAGGATACTGTCATTCTTTCCATTCTGTGACTACTAGAAAGCTAGGCTATTATGTAGTTGGTATTTATGTCTAAAACCAGAGATGTAAGTCAAATAAATCAGACCTGGCAAAGCTGTGTGTGTGTGTGTGTGTGTGTGTGTGTGTGTGTGTGTGTGCGCGCGCGCGCGCACGCACGCACAAAGAACCAAAACCAATCTTAAGTGTTATTTTTTTACATTTTAAAATTTAATATATTTTAATTTAAATACAATTATGTCATGTACCTATCTTCTCTTCTCCTCTAACTGTTCCCATGCCTTCTTTCTCCGACCCTTTTATGGTAGTCCCAATACGTTTCTCTCAAATTGATGACCTCTTTCTTTGATTATTATTGTCATATACATAAACATATATCTATATCTCTCAGTCTCTCTTATCTCTCTGTATCTCTCTCCCTCTACACACACACACATACACACGCACACACACACATACATACACACACAGGCTAATTCTCTCTTTAATCAATCTTTCATTCCCTGTGGTTCATTATTTATGGGACTCTGTGAGATTTCCTCCCTTTCATCATAATATATCTATTGGAATTGTCATTGTTAAGGACATGTTAAGGCATAATTTCTAGGAGATGCAGTTTCAGAGCAGATTTCCTGGTCCTCATGCTCTTATAACCTTTCTACCCCTTCTTCCATCAAGTTCCCTGAGCCCTGGGTGCAGGAGTTGTGTGAAAGATGTGTCTGGGCTCTAATTGATCCAGTGACCTCTGAATTGTTTCTAGTTTTGATTTTCTGTAGTGGTGTCTACTTGCTATATAGACAAGCTTCTTTGATAAGGGGTGAAAGCTACACTCATCTACTGGGATAAGAATTCGTTTCAGAATCAGACTGAAGAATCCTCAAAAAGCTAAAAATAAATCTACCATATGATCATATGATCCAAAACTCCTTAACATATTCCAAAAGGACTTGACATCCTATTCCATAGAAACTTCCTCATCTCTGTTCATTGTTACCCTATTCACAACAAGTAGAAAATAGAAACAACTCAAATGTCCTTAAACTAATGAATGGATAATGAAAATGTGGTAAATACACACTATGGAATTCTGCTCCAAGAAAAAATGTAATCATGAAATTTGTGAGTGATACTTGCTGGACATAAGAGGTGAGACATCAGTGGTCCTGGGACCCCAGACCCCAACTCCCTAAAACCTCCACATGAGAGAAAGGCCAGGGGGTCCCCCTCCCCCAGGTGCCTTCCACATTCCTAGCAGCCAGCAGGGAGCTGGGCTGCTAGACAGCCATCTACACCACCCCCAACGCATCATTCCCTGCCAGCTCCTTGGAGACCAATACTTGGTGGACATAAGAGACATAAGAGTTGAAGGAAGAGATTGGAAGGCACCAATGCAAGAACTCCTCCATCATCCTAAAAAGCAACATGGTACAACCAGAATGGAGCGGACACACAACAGGGAGACTTGATCATCCTACCCCAGAAGATATAGAAGAAAACGACTTTAAACGTTACTTAATGAAAATGATAGAATCCTTTAAAGAGGAAGTGAAAAACTCCCTTAAAGAAATGGAGGAGAAGACTAAAAAAAGCTGGAAGAAATGAATAAATCCCTTAAAGAAACCCAAGAAAAACAAGAAAAAGCAAACAAACAGGTGAAGGGAACATTTCAAGACTTGAAGATTGAATAGAGAGGCAATAAAGAAAACACAAACTGAGGGAACTCTGGAATTGTAAAATCTGGGTAAATGAACAGGAACTACAGAGACAAGTATAACCAACAGAATACAAGATATAGAAGAAAGAATCTCAGGCGCTGAAGATTCTATTGAGGAAATAGACTCTTTGGTCAAAGAAAACACTAAATCCAACAACTCTTAACACAAAATATTCAAGAAATCTGGGACACCATGAAAAGACCAAACCTGAGAATAATAGGGGTAGAAGAAGGAGAAGAATTCCAGCTCAAAGGCACAGAAAATATATTCAACAAAATTATAGAAGAAAACTTTCCCAACCTAAAGAAGGATATATCTATGAAGGTATAAGAAGCTTACAGAACACCAAATAGGCTGAATCAAAAAAAAATCCCCTTGCAATATAATAATCAAAACACAAAACATACTGAACAAAGAAAGAATATTAAAAGCTGCCAAAGAAAAAGGTCAAATAACATATAAAGGAAAACCTATAAGAATTACACCCGACTTCTCAACGGAAACCATGAAAGCCAGAAGGTCCTGGATAGACGTGCTGCAGACACTAAGAGACCATGGATGCAAGCCCAGACTCCTGTACCCAGCAAAGCTTTCATTCACCATTGATGGAGAAAGCAAGATATTCAATGAAAAAAACAACAGATTTAAACAATACAGATCCACAAACCCAGCCTTACAGAAAGTACTAGAAGGAAAGCCACAACCCAAGGAAGCTAACTACACCCACAATAACACAGGCATCTGATAAACCCCCACCAGCATAACCCAAAGAAGGTAAACACACAAACACTACTACTGAAAGATAACCGGAGCTAACAACCACTGGTCATTAATATTGCTTAATATCAATGGTCTCAATTCACCTATAAAAAGACACAGGCTCAGAGAATGGATATGTAAACAGGATCCAGAATTCTGCTGTTTACAAGAAACACACCTCAACCTCAAAGACAGACACTACCTCAGAATAAAGGGTTGGGAAAAGGCTTTCCAATCAAATGGACCTAAGAAACAGGTGGGTGTGGCTATCCTAATATCTAACAAAATTGATTTTAAACTAAAATCAATCAGAAGAGATGGAGAAGGACATTATATACTCATAAAAGGAACAATTCACCAAGATGAAGTCTCAGTCCTGAATATCTATGCCCCTAATTCAAGAGCAACCACATATATAAAAGAAACATTACTGAAACTTGAATCACACATCAAACCCCACACGCTAATAGTAGGAGATTTCAACACTCCCCTTTCGACAATGGACAGGTCAAACAGACAGAAGCTTAACAGAGAAATAAGAGAACTAACAGATGTAATGAATCGAATGGATTTAACAAACATCTATAGAACATTCCACCCAAACAAAAAAGAATATACCTTCTTCTCAGCATCTCATGGAACCTTCTCTAAAACTGATCACATTCTCAGTAACAAACACCCACAGATACCAAAATATTGGAGTAATCCACTGTATCTTATCAGATCACCATGGAGTAAAGTTAGAATTCAACAACAATACTACTCCCAGAAAGCCTACAAACTCATGGAAACTGAACAGTCAACTACTGAACCACTCCTGGGTGAAGGAAGAAATAAAGAAAGAAATTAAAACCTTCCTTGAATTCAATGAAAATGAAGGCACAACATATGCAAACCTATGGGAAACTATGAAAGCAGTGCTAAGAGGAAAGTTCATAGCACTAAGTGCCCACATAAGGAAAATGGAGAAAGTTCACATCAATGACCTAACAGCATGCTTGAAAGCTCTAGAAAAAATAGAAGCAGACTCACCCAGGAGGAGTAGAAGACTGGAAATAATCAAACTGAGGGCTGAAATCAACAAAATAGAAACACAGAAAACCATACAAAGAATCAATGAATCAAAGAGTTGGTTCTTTGAGAAAATCAACAAGATTGACAAACCCTTATCCAAACTAATCAAAAGGCAGAGAGAGAACATCCAAATTAACAAAATCAGAAATGAAAAGGGAGACATAACAATGGACACAGAGGAAATTCAAGAATCATTAGGTCCTACTACAAAAATCTGTACTCCACAAAACTGGAAAATGTAAAAGAAATGAACAATTTTTTAGATAAACACCACTTACCAAAATTAAATCAAGACCAGGTGATCAATTTAAATAGACCTATAAGCCACGAGGAGATAGAAGCTGCCATCAAAAATGTTTCAACCAAAGGATAAGAAGCTGAGAGGAAATCAGAGAAACATCACCTTTCACAATAGCCACAAATCACATAAAATATCTTGGGGTAACACTAACAAAGAACGTGAAAGAACTATTTGACAAGAATTTAAAGTCTTTGAAGAAAGAAATTGAGGAAGGTACCAGAAAATGGAATGATCTCCCATGCTCCTGGATAGGAAGGATCAACATAATAAAAATGGCAATCTTACCGAAGGCAATCTATAGATTCAATGCAATCCCCATCAAAATCTCAGCACAATTCTTCACAGAATTTGAAAGAACGATACTCAACTTCATATGGAAAAGCAAGAAACCCAAAACAATCTTGTACAACAAAGGGCTCCTGGAGGCATTACCATCCCTGACATCAAGCTCTATTACAGAGCTACAGTAATGAAAACAGCTTGGTATTGGCATAAAAACAGAGACATTGACCAATGGAATCAAATTGAAGTCCCAGATATTAATTCACACACCCATGAACACCTTATTTTTGACAAAGAAGCAAAAAAGATACATTGGAAAAAAGAAAGCATCTTCAACAAATGGTGCTGGCATAACTGCATGTCAACTTGTAGAAGATTGAAAATAGATCCATATCTGTTGCTATGCACAAAACTCAAGTCCAAATGGATTAAATACCTCAATATAAATCCGACCACACTGAACCTGATAGAGGAGAAAGTGGGAAGCAACCTCCAATGCGTGGGCACAGGAAACCACTTCCTAAATATAACCCCAGTAGCACAGACAATAAGAGCATCAATAAATAAATGGAACTCCTGAAACTGAGAAGCTTCTGTAAAGCAAAGGACACAGTCAATAAGACAAAAAGGCAGCCTACTGAATGGGAAAAAATCTTTACCAACTCCACATCAGACAAAGGACTGATCTCCAAAATATATAAAGAACTCAAGAAATTAGACATTAAAATTCTAAATAACCCAATTAAAAAGTCGTGTACAGAACTGAACAGAGAATTCTCAACAGAAGAATTTCAAATGGCCAAAAGATACTTAAGGACATGTTCTTCTTCCTTAGCTATCAGGGAAATGCAAATCAAAACAACTTTGAGATACCATCTTACACCTGTCAGAATGGCTAAGATCAAAAACACCAATGATAGCTTATCCTGGAGAGGTTGTGGAGCAAGGGGAATGCTCATCCATTATTGGTGGGAATGCAAACTTGTGCAACCACTTTTGAATTCAGTGTGGTGGTTTCTCAGAAAACTGGGAATCAACCTAACTAAGGATCCAGCAATTCCACTGTTGGGAATATACCCAAAAGACTCTCAATCATACTACAAGAGCATCAACTATGTTCATAGCAGCATTATTTGTAATAGCCAGAACCTGGAAACAACGTAGATGCCCCTCAACTGAAGAATGGATAAAGAAAGTGTGGCACATCTACACATTAGAGTACTACTCAGCAGTAAAAAAATGACATCTTGAATTTTGCATGTAAATGGACGTAATTAGAAAACATTATCCTGAGTGAGGTAACCCAGACCCAAAAAAATGAATAAGGTATGTACTCAGTCATAAGTGGATACTAGTCATAAACAAAGGGTAACAAGCCTATATTTCAGGATCCTAGAGAAACTATGTAATAAGGTGAACCTACAGAAAAATATATAGAGACCCACTGGAAATTGGAATCAGACAAAAATTTGGGAGCAGGGGGGTGGGAGGTAGAGGGGGGAGAAGGAGGGTTGAGGAGAACTTGAGGGAATGGGATGGTCGAGATGGTGGAAGGACAGATATGAGAGCAAGGAAAGAGATATCCTGATTGAGGGAGCCATTATTGAGTTAGCAAGAACCTGGTTCTAGAAAAATGTCCAAGAACCCACAGAGATGAACCCAGCTGAGACCCTAAGCAATAGAGGAGAGGGTGTCTGAACTGACCTTACCCTGTAGTCAGACTGATGATTATCTTAAATATCACCATAGAACATTCATCCAACAACAGATGGGAACAGAGGCAATGGCCCACCCTGGAGCACTGGACTAAGCTCCCAAGATCCAGTTGAAGAGTGGAAGGAGTGAGAGTATGAGCAAGGAATTCAAGACCATAAGGAGGTCATCCACTGAGACAGTTTGCTTGAACTAATGGGAACTCACCAACTCCAACTGGACTGGGAGTGAATGAGCATGCGAACAACCAAGCCCCTCTGAAGAGGGTTGACAGCTGGAGCCGACTGAGGGGGCACTGATAGTGACACTGGGATGTGTCTCCATTGCATATACTGGTTTCATGGGTTCCTAATCTCTTTGGATGTAAACCTTGCTCAACCTAGATGTAGCAGGGAGGGCCTTGGACTTTCCACAGGGCGGGGTGCATGGCCCTCTCCTAGGGTTAGAGGGTGGGGGAGAGGGTCTTTGGAGGGAGAGGGAGGGACTGGGAGGAGGGGAGGAGGGGAGAGAGTGGGAATATGGATTGGTATTTTTTTAAGTAATAAAAAAAAAGAAATTTGTGAGTAAATAATGGAACTTGAAAAGATGACATTGGTTGAGAGGTGATCAAGACCCAGGAAGATAAATGTCGCATGTTTGTTCTCATCCGTGCCTCCTAGCTCTAGATCTTCAGGTTTGAGTACATAATACTGAGTAATTGCAGAAACCAAGGACCTATAAAGAGACAGTGGGGTGGTAATGAAAGGGGGCAGGGAGGAGTCACGTGATATGAAGGGAAGGAATTGGGGGAAATGGAGGTTAGAGCTCTACCTAGGAAGTGGGGTGTGGGGAGTGGGGGCTGAATATCATACCAGAAGAGGAGGGGGAGACAAATAACACCACGGTTGTTTTTATAAAGCCTCAGACATTATGTGCTCTGTGGTGCTTTTTTGGGTTTTTTGTTTGTTTTTTTTTTTATTATGATTTGGTATCTGTAAACTTAGATATGAGGATATAAGTTTACAATTTTCAGATAAATTTTAATTGTAATTAAGGATTTAGATTCTAATATCTGTCTGGTTATATCAACAGAAGCAGAAACACTCATTGTAAATTAGAAGCATTCTTTGTGTTGATGTAGAGCACAGTAGTGCCCAAAGGAATAGTATGACGTGGCTTACTGAGAAAGGCACCCTGGCGTGATGAAGGCATGGCTGCCTTTCTCAGAAGTAATCACTTCCTGCCTTTCAAAACCTTCCACTTCCTCATTTTCTCTCTGTCCCAGTACATGCAGGGCTGCTTGCCTCAACTTCTTGCCAATGATCCTCAGTGAACTGAGGCTTGGTTTGTACCATGCTTGCTTCTAGTGTGTGTAAATTTTCTCACTGCCCCCCCAGCCCTGCTTATTTATAGCTTTCTTTATTTGATGGAATGTAATCATAGTGTCTATTCAAATTGCTTGATAATCTAGTTAGCACTGAATTACTTGCCAGTTGGTTTGAGGAATACACTTCTGGCATGTCTTTTCTGGTCCACAGGCATAGTGCTGGACATGGCAGGAGGCCACAGAGCATCACTTCATCAGCTGAAAGACATTTCTGTTTTTGTCCTAATCACAGCCTGGAAGCAAGAACCTGTGTTAATAACTGTTCTATTTTTGAACCAATCATATTTTTTTTCTGCTCCAGACTTATTTTATTATGTGTAAAAAAATGAATGACATCAGATGTCATTTATGGTTTCTAGCTTTCCTGAGAATTTAAAATAAGTACTATGGAATAGTTATTGCTAAAAATACATACGTTCCCTAAAAGTCAGGCAAATCATAAATATTATTGTTAATGCACCTGACTAGTTACAGGCACAAAACTGGGGGGGGGGCTTTTTAGAGAGTGACACTGTTTGCATCTTCCTTCTCTTTAGAATCTTTTCAGTAGAGTCTTCATTAAGCTGAGTGAGTTCAATGTAGAATTCACTCCATGGGTCATCAGATTTGTCAGACTGGATGTTGCAGGAAAGAGGGTGGGCATCATTGGGAGAGATGTCTTTGTGGGTTTTCATAAAGACACGAGGGCCCTGCAAACTGGATTTTTCTGTTACAGTAGACAATGCTTGCGAGAATATTTTTGTGCTCAAAAGGTTTGACAGGTAGATCCATGCTTTACTCAAGAGCAAAGGGTAAGCATGCCAACTGACTGTTATAAAATATTTGACTTTTATCTACTCATGGTTTCTGTCTTCTGACATAACCAAGTGTGTGCTGTTGGGGTTCGATTCCTGTGCAAGGGTCACTTTGCCCTGTTCTTGTTGATCCGGGAGGACTGGGTCATAGGTAACCTGCCTCCACAATGCTTATGTTCCAGCTTCTCTTTGCTGTAAAAGATAAGTGATCCCTCGTCTCTGATAACAGAACCTCATATCTTCCAACGCAGCTCTGAATCAGTGAGCTAACTTGCTAGCTGGAAAAGAGGATGCTAGCTTAGATCTTTTCATGTCTTACAAAGGGATTGTTTCAAATACCCTTTTATCCTTTTTTCCTCATTCTCCTCTAGAACTGACAAGAATAAAATTTCACAAGTCATCAGCCACAGACCAAAGACCTAAGACTGGATTTCAGACCAAAGACCCGAGGCTGGATTTTACGACCCATTTCCTCCATTCACTGATGTATTCTAAAGATAAACTGTTCCTCACAGTTAAAACTCTAAAGAGCATTTGTGCATTGCACCTGTTGCTTAAAAGTTCTTTGTTTAGGGAAGTATCTAAACTTCACATTGCATTGAAAGTGCATTTAATAGATACATTGGTTTTCAATGCAATGTCCTTTTTAAAAAATCTTTTTGAAAGTGGATCTCTTTGAAAATAGGAGCAACAGACTATTCATAACCTTAAACAATAATAACAATAACAGTAATGATAATAAAACAGACACTTAATTAATATAGTATTTGTAATGCAATTGAAATAAAGAAGCAAATGGCATCTGTGCCAGCAATCCTTTGTTTTGCAGATTTTTTCCGGGCTTCATAATTGGCTAGTAAAAGGTACATTCACACAAAAAGAATAATCTCCAAAAGTTGCTATTGAATTTTCCTAAATTTTGTGCTGTTAGGGGCTTAGGGACGATTCTAATTGTGGTGAAATGTTTCTGAGTACACTAAAAAGAGAATTATTGAGAAGTTAAGTTGTCTGGGGACATCTGTGATATCGGAGGCTGGACAGTGAGAGACAAACACTTCTCAGAAATGCAAAGACACCAAAGATGATTGACAGGATCCACTCTGCCTACCCATTCCTATGTGTGCCTTGTGGGCAAAACCCAGTGTACTTAGTCTGTGTGGTGTATATGTGCATGTCTTAACCCCAGAGAATCTTTACTTATGTGGATAGTTTACAGTAAAAGACAGATCCTCCTAACGCCCATTGCACCCTCTCTACCCTCAAACCACATTTCATATTCACAGTTGATGATCTGTGAAATTCTACCTTTGTGGCTTATGCAAATCAAAACTTTTTTTTCCTGTAAAAATCTGAGCACTCATTCTTATCCCCCAGGAAAAAAAAAATGTTCAGTTTCTCCATCTGCAGCCATTTCAGGTTTGTTATTTTTTACAATCAGCTACATTTAAGTTTTTCCCCCTGTTTCTAACTTTTACATTGGATCACTTATTGTGTTTATATGACAGTACAATTGCAATATTCCTTTTGTATTAGCTTAATTTTCAGATAGTGCCACATAAGAGTTTAAGACACATACTCTTTCTTTTCCCTGAACTCTATCCTTTCTGGTTTTCTGCATACATACCCTCTCTACTGACTCTTACAACTTGGAGATTGCTTCTCCTCCATCTCAAAGGGTACTGGAACATTTGTTCTCTGGAGAATGTAGACAGATAAAAGTTAGTGGTCAAGACAGTGTACACATGTCAGATGCCAACAAGAAAGTGAGTTGCTTAAGAGAAACTATTCTGAATGATAAACCCTATGACTCTGAAAGGCGTCACAAACATCCCTAGTCAACATGACATATCAACAATTCTACCTATAAAAATTATATTTTGAATATTAGAATCTGCAATAATGTAAAGGTCATTTGGTAGTATTTGCTGGTATAATTTATCATCAAGACTCTAGTGATGGCACCTAAAGCTATACTTGAAGCATTATTTACCTGGTTTTGTATAAAATGTGTGGGGTATCTAGTACATTTATTAATGCTATGTCAAGACATTTCTTGCATTAAGAATTTATGGAATTGATGAAGGGATTCATTGAGGAAAATTTAATCCAATTCAAATTTTAAAGCTATAATGCCAACTCCCATGAAAACATAGCAAATATTACCCAAAACTTTTGGTAATGGTTTTATCAATAAATTATGACAAAGAAAGTTCCATCTTCAAAAAAAAGAACTCTCAAGATGATCAGTCTGGTGAAGAATGATGCTTACAAGAAATCACACACTATCTCAGAATTGAGAAATAGACGGTTATTTACTTAGGGATAGACTCACAAATCAGAATCTTCTGCTGGACCGAAGGTCAGAAACCGAATCCCGCAGCCAGAAAAGAGGCCAGACGCATGGTCTACATTGGCATAAATAGTATAAGAGGCAACGCCCCAGTGCGTTGGTAACTACTGGCTGTAGGACTTCTTACAGCAGTCTGGGACAGTTAGTACCATTCTGCAAAACACCACAGGACCATCCAGCCTGTGGACCAGTGTCTTCCCAAAGAATAAGCCTGTACCTGTAAGTCTAAGATGGATGTCCCAGTGGTGTAGAAAAACCTTGGTATGACTATGTAAGCAGTCTGGTATCTCTGTTGTTTCTATGGTTTTGGAAGTAGGTTGCTGTACACCTCCTATTTACACAAGGAACATTTTATGCTTCTTGTGTCTTTGATGGGGATTGAAGACCAGATAGTTATACAGTTTTCCTTGTTACCAAATTAAAAAAAAAAAAACAACTTACATAAAAGATGTAAAGTGTATAAGGTTGAGAGACATAAAAGCTTAAGTTGATTATCTAAGATGTTTTAAGGTCTAAAAAAGCTATTTTTAGGATGGCAATACAAGTAGTGATAGAAATTGGTTTAGGTATAAAATTTTGTACTCAAATAGATAGGATAAATAATACAGTACTTTCTCTGAATTTTCCAAATACAAATGTATTGGACATTATGAATGTAACCCTTACTTGATAATTGTTCTTATTAAAGAAAATTTTGTGTTGGAGTTAAAAAAAAAAGAATAAGCCTGTAACAAAATGACATTCCTGGAATTCTTTGGATCTAGGCTAAGGGGCCAAGTAACCACTTAACCACTTTTAGTTGTGAATATACCTACTGCATTATTTTATTCACAACTGAAGACCAAGGAAGCTAAATATTTGGATTTAACATGTAATATTCTTTTGTGTTTTTTTTATTTTATTTATTTATTTTTCCATACATTGTTTTGTTTTATTTTTTCCAGTCAAGAACATAATTAAAGATGCGGAGGGGCACCAGTGTTGGTGGCAGACTCTGAGCACTGATGTGGACCAAAGAATGTCTGTAGCATCAGATGGAGCATCTGTGAGGCATGCGGCTTTGAGTAGTATGCCAGTGAGTCAGTTTTCCTCAAAAGGTGAAAAACCCAAGAACTCTAGCGATGGTGTGTATGTGATATCTAGATTGCTGTGTAAAATCATAAACTAGCGTGTCTTCCCCAGGACAGTACCTGGATTTTACCACTGACAATGCATACCTGCCTCCTTTTTTCAAGACATTTTAATTTTGCCTCCTCTTTAGAGAGTATTGATAATTAATTGCATCAACTCTACTACTTTAATAAAACTGGTCATCCACAAAGCAAATATGTATTGCTTAATTTTCAGTTTGAGAGTTGATAACCACTGAAAATTAATCATCCACAGAAAAGGGAACTCAGCAGCATTTCTAATCTCTAAAAAGATTGTCAGGCTATTAGAGTTACGTGCTATAATCAATTCCCATACAACTGTATAATTTATAAGCTCCAAATTACATCAGCTATCTATTAGACTTGATAAAGATGGAACTATATTAATCATATTAAGAAAATAAAGAAGAAAATTAGCAAAGAAAGAGACCAGACAAACCTAGACAAGAGAGCAAGGACAACATTGGTGCAGAAATAGAGGGGTTAAGCCGATTTACACCATGGGTGGTATATGACTAAGTCTCTGTCTCTGTAGTTTAGATATGAAAATTCAAAAGAAGGATTTTCATGGAAGACATTAAATTCAATATGCGTGAACAAGGGTTCTTTACATGACCGTCACTGCTATTTAGAAATAACATTTATTAAGCACTGAATACTTGCCAGGTGTAGAGTTGGATCTGGAGGATGCAGTTGTATATTTTTAGACTCATAATCTCATGTAATGTAATTTCTAAATTACAGAGAACATTAATGCCATATTGTTTCCTTCTCCATTCCCAGATCAAACCCACTAATTATCCTAATATTTCAAAATTATGTATAGTTTCTAGGTGTATCTTGATATTAGCTAAAGTGAGTATGTTAATGGTCCTTAAGAAGTCTTGTTATATATGAATGCTATGCCCCCATTTGCTCCCTGTATTCCCTTACCCAATAACTTTGCTTGATCCTTTACCCATTAAACCACCAGAGGCAGTGACTACCAGCCACAACAGAAACAATGGTAGACATTAAATCATCTCTGGGTAGCGTTCTTCAGTGAACTACATCTTCTTATTTTAAGATGCTACACTGCTTTTTGTTTTGTTCTTGTTTTTTGCAAAATGTATCTGAAAAAAAAAGACAAATACAAATATGTCTAATCTATAAGAATCCACTACATGTCAGAAACTCTGCAGCCTCTTGGGACATCAAAACACAACAACTGTTCTTTGACAGTCACACTACTGTGGATTTGCCACTTTAACTCCTTCTCCAAATCTCCGAAGTGTCTTTTGCACAGGTTGGTAAAAGTAGGGTGCTTGTAACAATTCCTACATGACTTAGTCAATCCAAAGTAAGTCTGGATGATAGGTTGTTGATTTCAAATATGTGTGGCAGTTATAGTAACGATGGGGATCTCAGTAGGACACATTGAGCTTTACAGATTCCCTCTAGATTATGTTCCTTTATGAAATCTTATTAACTCTCAATTACTTTAGTATACCAATATTCAACATTGGAAATATCATATATAAATTTGAAACTCATGTGATAGCATCTACTTTGAGACTACTGTAATTCTTTTACTTTAACTTTTGACCATGTCTAATGCTTAGTTACTGCTTCTTGGAACTACTTTTTAAAGAATTAGAGATAATAACCTATGTTCAGGTTAATCTTGAAAATCAAAACACTTAATTCATTGTTTAAACCATTGATATCCATAAAACAGAAAATTTCAGAACACTTTCCAGTTTAAATTTAGCCCAAATAATTCCTAAAAGAAAGCAGATAAAAGTATAGAAAAATAGTACTGATTAATGTGCCTTATGAGAACACATAGAATATTGCATCTCCTGCTAGTCAAAACTATCACTAGGGGAAAAAAAATTCAGGGAGCATGAGGAACCCGTCTCAATTCATTTAAGATTGTTGCAATATCTGAAAATTTATGGAAAACATTAAGTTAATCTATTAAAGGCAAAAAAATTTTGGTCTTCTCAATGGATGCAGAAAAATCACTTGAGAAAACACTACCGTCATACAAATGTATGCACTTATGGTCAATTTTCAGCTAACCAGCAACAGAAGCAAATGGTCTCGACTTGATAATCTTTAAAGTTGTACTCACTAGCGGCTCACCAAGGATAAAAGATGAAATACTTTCCTTCTAAGATATGGAAGAAGACAAGGATGTCTGCTTTCATCTCTCCTATTTAACACCAGACTGAAGGAACAATGCAGGAAGAACAAAATAAATGACCTCAAGAGTTTCTAGAAAGTAGTGAAACTATAAGTCATAAACATGCATGTGTAGAACATACACATAGAAGCTAGAAGGGGTTGGACACGTTTTCTGTTGATAATTAAAATGTATGTGAAATTACAATGACTCCATTATAACCAGCTAAATGGTGAAGAAAGACAACAAAATTATAGGTCTCATTCCTTGACTTCAAATTACATTGCAAAGGTTAATGCTGAAATCCACATTATACTGGAATAAAAAGATGTGCATCAAGTGGAACATAATAAAGAAAGCGCCCAGATCCAAGATTGGAAGACAGATCTGAAGGAAATCATGGGGAGGGAAGGAGCAGACACATTAAGAAGGTAAGGTGCCACCAGGGCCAATCAGGCATCAGAGACTAGTGTTTTCAACAGCTACACCTCTGTGTCTAGGGGCCAACCCCATCACCTGAAGACAAATCACACAGTATAACCATGAACCTGAGGTCAGGAGATGGCCCATGCTCTCGACCCTCCTATATGTCACGAGATTCATTGCTGTCCAAATGAAAAATATACAGCTCCAGGAGAGGATTTGGCTTCTGTGGCATCACTCCTCAGAAGGTGGCTTTAATGCTGAGTAGGTTGTATGAAGACACAGATATCTATCTTCCTAAAGGAATATCAGTGCTTTCTTTTCACATTCATCAATACAACCAGGAAGTAGACTTCTGCTAACACCATATTACCCTTGGATGAATGAACTGGGAGCTGGGTGTCTCCAGATTCAGGGGCCACAAACTGAAAAGCTAAGTAGGACCAACAGAGCCTGCCTGAGTTTATGAAAGGTCCACTTCTGGTGGATCTCCTATGTCCAACCCTTGCAGTTCACCACCAAATGGAGGGGTAGGTAAACAGGAGTCCCCAACTTCAGCTGACTTTGTCCCTCTGTCCAAGAGACCCAGAAAGAATCTGCTCTATAATCTGACATTTCTTTCTCTCTGTCTTCTATTTCCTTTTTTGCTAAATTTTTAGTAAAATCTTATTTCCTTTACAAACACGCCTTTAAGTTTCTTTTGTATTCTTCTTTTATTTATCTCATCTATATATTTCTATGGCATGCAATAAAGTTTTCTTTTTTTTTGCTCTTGTCTCTTTATAAGACATTTCTCCTTTTTCTTTTATTCAATCTTGTTTCTTTCTTCTTTCTCCGATCCCTTCCCCTCTTCCTTTATTTTATTGATTTCATATCTTCCTGTTATCTAATATTATTATTTGCATCCTGGATTGTGTATTCTCTACATTGTCTCTTCTATGGTAATTGGCAATGTATTAGTGTGCCTTGTTCCATTTGGTGCACTTGCTTTTAAAATAGTTTCTTTTATTCCCTCTGAGTGGTACAGAGGAGTGAGCCTCAAGAATAGGCAATTCACTAAAATCCCAAAAGAAAACTAGAAGAGATGTCCAAACCTACAGTTGTACAAATTACAATATAAGACATGAAAAAGAAATTCAGTGCTGACACCTATAAAAAAAAATCTAAGGTGTTTTTTTTACTGAATCCAAGCAGACTGAAATTGTTGAAATGCTAGGCAAACGGTTTAATAGTTTACTCCTAAAACAATGAGTTGCTACAAACAGAAAATAGACACACATAAAGAAGTATGAAATCAATTAAGAATACAGAAAAGACAGTCATATAAAAGATAGTTATCAACAAAGATGAGACTTTTAGCAATGGATAGATAATGAAAGGAAACTAATATTCAATAAAAAATCAATTAATTGAAAAAAAGCAAAAACAGTAGAACCATCACCAATAGATTATAGCAAACAGAACAAAGAATGTTAAGAATGCAAACAAAATTGAAGAAGTGCTACATTCAGACACAAAAATGAACAACAGCAACAACAACAAAGGAAGAACAAGCATGACTGTAACTTTCAAAAACTCTGAGAAACAATCAGCATCCAGAATGGAAGAAAACCTGCACCAGCTATTAACAGCAGATGAACGCCCAGAATCTCTCACAAACTCAAATAACTGACTATAAAGAAACCAATGTATCTCACTAAGAAAGGAATTAAACAGAATAGTTTTTTAAAAAGAGCATATAAATTTTTTGTCACTTTAGGCCATCAGGGAAATTAAACTTTGAATTATATCAAGAGTCCCACTTATTATGGTAAGCATGAACATTATTTTTTTTCTTTTTTTTTCTTTTTTTTCTTTTTCGACCACACGGCAGGAAGGTGGCTGGTCCCCAGCAAGCTTTGTGGGCAGCTGGCTGGTCCCCGGGTCCCAGGATGGTGCAAGTCCCCGGCAGTGGGCAGTCCTAGGCAGGGACGGCGCACTAGACCACGTGGCTGGTCTCCTGGTCTCCATGTGGCAGTGAGGGGGCGGGCAAGAGAGAGATGGGTAGGCATGCCATGCAGAGTAAGGTTGGATATTTATTCGGGGTGGGGGGTTATGGGGGGGGAAGGGGAGAAGAGCTGAGAGAGAGAAAGAAAGAGAGAAGAGAGAGATAGAAGCGAGGGAAGGGGAGAAGTGGGGAGAGAGGCAGAAGCTGCCTCTCAGAGAGGCAGACAGAAAAGAGGAGCATGACCATTATTAATAAAAGGTCATGACAAGTGCCAATGAGCTTGTAGAAAAAAAATAAACTCTATATACTGTTGGGGAGGAATATAAGCCAGTGCATCTACTGCAACTGCTATTTCCCAACAAAACCTAAAAATAGGACTTCCATATGATCCTGTCATACCACTTCTGGGTATAAATCTGAATGAACCTAAGCCAACATGTCATAGAGAATCACAATATCCATATATACTTCAGAAATTAGGTGGGGGGGTTCTAAAGTCAGAGAGACAGGTGGAGGAGAAGGTCAATGTATTGGGTAATGAAAGACCAATATTTTTTTCTCCTATTTGATATCTAGGTCTGTCTGCCTAACTATGTCTGTCTATCTATCTATCTTCCTACCTACCTACCTATCTATCTAATCTATATCTATAGTTACATCATCTGTGGTAAGAAAGTTGTGGGAGGGGGAGGGAGATGGAGGGAAGAGGAGAGAGAGAGAGAGAGAAGGAAATAAAGCCAGAAAGGAGAATTATTTAGGGAGAGAAAAGGGACAAATGGAAGTGGACTGGAGACAAGGGAGGACAGGGGACAAGTGCAGGAAAGGTACAATGGTGTTCAAGTATGAAAATAACAATATGAAACCCATTGTTTTATGTTATCAAAAATAAGTCAAATTATATTTTCTTTCTTTTTGATATTAGAGTAAATTTGTTTGATCTCTTTGAGATAAAATCTGTTTTTCTAGATGCCTTAATAATATTATTTTCTGGTATTATTCGTGTTCTAATTTATTTTTACTATCCTAAATTTTATATAATTAGTTTATTATGTTTTCTCAAATACTACTTTTCTAAACGTGCCAAACACTAGTTTTGGGAATTTTTATCCTTTTTTTTATTTCTCTGATTTCTACTCTTTGTTATTTCTACCTTTTACCAGCATACTCTTTAATTTTCTTCAGCTTTATCATTATAAATTGGAAATTAAGGAATCAGTATGAAATCCTTAAATATTTTTTTAAAATATAAGTATTTAGTACTCTGGATCTTCCACCAAAGTCAAGTTTATCTGAGCACTGAATATTTTATGTTTATTCAAGTCAATTAAGTATTATCCAAATGCCTCCTGGTGGACCTTTCTTTGCTGTGATTTACAGGTGTCTTGGTTAGCTTTCACGTAACTAATGTGTTATTCGAGGATGTACAGACTTCAAACATTTTATCATTTTACCATGATCTTACACTCTGTAATATTCTGATTTAATGAAATGTATTAAAGTAAGTGTGAAGCAGACCTTATATACCTCCCTTTTCTCATACGTTCACTCTTATTAAATAATTGGTGGTATTAACATATCTAATACTCAGTAACTGTTGTCTTATCCTCATCCAACATTATATATATATCATATTTTAAAGTTATATTATTAAATTCATCACTCTTATAATTGTCTTAAACTTTCTGAATGTGCTTATCATTGTGGAGTTTATCTTTTTATCTTTATTAATATTTCTTTCCTTAAATGTTAGACTCTAATTTGCTTATTACTCAAATAGAACTACATCTTCTAAATGCTCATGTGGTTAATTTTAATGCTTTGTGTTGATTAATCTCTTTCAACTTCTCTGTTTCTTCATGGTTATACACTTAATGTTATTTCCTGACTTCATTCTGACCAGGTTAATAATTTTGCTTAATGATGACTTGAATTTATGCTCACTACATGATAATTTTAGAGGTTTGCTGAGGGTTTATAATATGCATTTCCAGTATACTCATAGTTAATGCACAACTAATTCCAGAAAATCAAAATTTGTAAGACTTATTTGTATACATTAACAACCCAATAGTCTCTTTATTAGAGCTATCTATCATTTCATGCAAGATAATATTCTAATTTTTGCATCAGTTTCCATACTTTAAGGAAATTAGGAAAATCTGCTTTCATATTTACATCAAATTGTATGTTCCTCTTTCTTCATTTCTTCCTACAGATTTCGCTTCCCATCTGGTGTCATAACCATTAAGCCTGTAGAAATAACTTTATTGTTTTTCATGTAGC
Source organism: Ondatra zibethicus (assembly GCA_004026605.1). Lineage (NCBI taxonomy): Eukaryota > Metazoa > Chordata > Mammalia > Rodentia > Cricetidae > Ondatra > Ondatra zibethicus. The sequence goes on from PVIU01003955.1 coordinate 102,569, forward strand.
AGTTTTTCCAGGCAAAAAATTCAGTTTTCATTTATTTGAAACTGTGTTAGATTGACCTTCATTTTGGAAGGGCTTTTTGGTGTAAAGTACTAACATGCAGTTTTTTAAATTTTTTTTATTGATTTTTATTGAGCTCTACATTTTTCTCTGCTCCCCTCTCTGCCTTTCCCCTCCCCTTCAACCCTCCCCCTAAGTCCTCATGCTCCCAATTTACTTAGGAGATCTTGAATTTTCCTACATCCCATGTAGATTAGATCTATGTATGTCTCTCTTAGGGTCCTCATTGTTGTCTAAGTTCTCTGGGATTATGATTTGTGGCTGGTTTCCTTTGTTTTATGTTTAAAAACCACTTATGAGCGAGTACATTTGATAATTGTCTTACTGTGTCTGGGTTACCTCACTCAAAATGATGTTTTCTAGCTCTATCCATTTGCCTGCAAATTTCAAGATGTCTTTTTTTTCTCCTGTGTAGTACTCCATTGTGTAAATGTACCACATTTTCCTTATCCATTCTTTGGTGGAGGGGCATTTAGGTTGTTTCCAGGTTCTGGCTATGACAAATAATGCTGCTATGAACATAACTGAGCACATATCCTTGTGGCACGATTGAACATCCTTTGGATATATACGCAAAAGTGGTATTAATGGGTCTTGAGGAAGGTTGTTTTCTAATTTTCTGAGAAATCACCACACTGACCTCCAAAGGGGCTGTACCAGCTTGCATTCCCACCAGCAATGCAGAAGTGTTCCTTTTACCCAACTACCTCTCCAGCATAAGTTGTCATCATTGTTTTGATCTTGGCCATTCTTACAGGTGTAAGACAAAATCTCAGGGTTGTTTTGATTTGCATTTCTCTGATGACTAAGGATGTTGAATATTTCCTTAAGTGTCTTTCAGCTATTTTAGATTCCTCTGTTGAGAGTTCTCTGTTTAGGTCTGTACTCCAATATTTTTTTATTGGATTACGTGTTCTTTTGATGACCAATTTCTTGAGTTCCTTGTATATTTTGGAGATCAGACCTCTGTCTGATGTGGGGTTAGTGAAGATCTTTTCCCATTCTGTAGGCTGTCATTTTAACTTTAAACATGTTTCCATGGTACCTTCTGGTCACCATTTTATTCTAAAACAAGGCCAAATGTCTTTGTGCTGTTTCTCCCCTAACTCAAATGTACTGTATTGTCCTGGACAAATTTAATATTTACATAGTGAGTTGCTGAGCTTTTGGATTCTGTATGTTTATGTTTCTTAACAAGTTCGGATAAACTTTATTATCATTTCATATGTGTTTCCTATCTCCATCTCTTTCACCTCTGGGTAGGAGTCACCCAAGCGACAGCCCCATAGCTCCCCAGTTCTCTGAGTTTCTCTTTATTCCTGATGTTTACTTTATTTTCACATTATGTGACAGTTTCATAAACTGATATAATGAATTTTAGTTGTTTTTCAACCTGTTGTCTCTATTTTCACCCACCTTTAAGTTCACTGAGTCTTTCTTCTGCCAATTTAAGCAACTTGTAAGCCAGTGTCATTTTCTCTTCTTTATATGCAGTCAATTTTAAAATATATTTTCTATTTGTTTACAAATAATCAGCACATTGTTAATTCTCCTTTAAGTTCCCTATATGACATTTCTAAAATCTATGTATCTTGTTTGTTAATTGCTTTTAATTCTGTCTTCTTTTTCCTATTTGTCTGTCTTTCTTACTTAACCAGATACTGGAACCTGACCAATTTATTAAGAAAAGAGGATAACTTGTATTTTCAGAGGCAAAAGATCCAAGGTCATGCAGTCACTTCTGACATATGCTTCACTAGAATCTTAACATGGCAGATCACATTAGATCAGTGGTTCTCAACCTGTGGGAGCTGACCCCTTTGTAACTCCTTATGTAACAGGGGTTGCATAACAGATATCCTGCGTACTTACATTACAATTCATAATAGTAGCATCGTTACAATTATGAAGTGATAACAAATATGATATAATTGTGTGGTTATCACAACATAAGGAGGTGTATTAAAGGCTTACAGCATTAAGGAGAATGAGGACCACTGCATTAAATGAAGGGGGTCCCCAGGCAAGTGCAACAAGCTACTGTGTATGAAAAAAATGACATGGGAGTGAACCTTATAACAAATTTCTTTTTCAATGACTAGCCTAGCTGTATGAAAATGAGAGCATGCTCCTGATGGGTGAAATTTAACCTCAATGACCATATCATGGCTCAACATGAATATAAATGGTCACAGATTCTGTTCAAACTTCTGTAGTCCTTTCTATACTCTTTCCATTTGTGGGGGTGCCTTGGTTCATTTTTAAAATTGCTACACATTATAAATTAAGCATTTTTGAGACTACATCTGTTGTTTCCGTTTGATTTGTATTAATATTGCTTTAGCAAGCAGCTATGCAGATTGGAGTAATACACTAAACCTCATTCCTTCAGTCCATCAGATATAGCTGTTTATGTTTGGGCTCCAGAATGTGCAATAAAAGCAAAATCTTTTCCTATCATTAATATTTTTCTTAATTTGCACATCACTTCTATAATTTTCACTTATATTTTCTTCACTGTATGGACCATTGGACTACACAAAGTTTTCTTTATGATGAATGAACTTCTTACTGACTTTGCCCTGGAATTTTTCAATATTAATGCTTTGCTAGCAGGCTTGTTTTTGAGTAATATTTTGCTTTCTTATAGGTTTCAAGACTTCTAAAGTAACTCCTTAAGCAGTGTATTTTGATTTAAAACGTTTTATTTTGGTTGACTCGCAAATAGGTACATCTGTATTTATCTTATTTATACTTGTAGAATTACTTATACCTGTGATTTGCATTGTGTCATCTCAAACCTCAGTTCCTCATGTACTCAATGATTCTATCTTACTTTCTACCCTCTGTGACTGATCTGCCTTTGTGGTAGCTTTTCTGACTTTACCATTGATTGGTTTTTTGTTATGAATTTTCCTTTTATTTGTCTGGAAATCATAGATCTTACACCTACTGTTTTAGTGTCTTCTGTTTGTTCTAACAACGTTGAATTATTTGTATGTCCTTCCAGAGGAGGTAATAAAATAATGGAAGAGCAAGGAATGGAAGACTGTAAGTGTTGACAATAATGTGAGACTTGGGAAAAAGCACTTTAGAATCAATAAATAAAGTATAATCCAGGAGAAAAAGAGTAGACACAGCTAAGATATTGGCCCATATTTTGAATTAAAAAATAGAAAATACAAAATGTGTTACTTAAAGTAACTAGAAATAAATTGAGACATATATAAGAAAAGTGTTTGCAATTGAATGTAAGGACAAATCATTTGTAATATATAGAATATAACAAATGTAACCAAAGTAGAAATACAAATTACTAAAAATAATAAGGAATGGGATCTGAGCATACAACATCATTCTTAGGGTCATAAAAATACATTATTTTTGGTTAAGCAATGGTTACCATGACCACAGTAAGTAATTAAAGTCATAATAATAGGAGAGATTAGGAGAAGTGGGATAACTTGATACTTCAACAATGGGGCAACTCATTCAATATTTATAGTCATTGAAGTCTTTCTTGATATCTAAAGAATGAATTGATGTTAACCTACTTGGATGGAGAAGGAAATCACCCAATGAAGATTAATAGTGTCTGTGAAGTCCCAAGAGAAGTGTCAAAGCTTTCAGCAGCTGGAAATGAACACACTGCCATGGGGTAAACTGCGTCACCTCCAACTCTTATGCTGAGTCCCTGACATTCTCCCATGCCTCTTGAATGAGTGGATATTTGGATATGGAACTCATAGAGTGAGGCTTCAAGGATTAAGTTGGACTGTTGTTTATGGAAATGTATATATAAAGAGAGATACTAAAGATACACATGTACAAAAGACCACATGAAAGCACAACACCATTTGCAAACCAGAGAGGACTGCAAGGCAACTATACCTGCTGATTACTTGGGCTTCTGGCCTCCAGTAACATGAGAAAAAATATCTGTTTAATAAGAGGCACAGATATTAAACATTTGTTGTGGCAGCTCAATCAAACTAATGCCTGGTGAGAGAATAGAGAGAGCATGGAAGAGCAAAGCAAGAGACTGGAATGCCAGAAGCGGTGGGTGGGAAGGTTTCACAAGTTATTTGATGGATTATTTTCTGTATTCTTATTAAATGATAAACAGGGCAAGTATTTAAAACAGCCTGTCACTTGATCACATCTCCATTTTGCACAGGCTGATCTATGGGAAATGGCTTAGAGAGACATCAAGCCGGCAGAAGAATAGTAAGAATGCTTTTGTAATAGTCTTGGGTAGAGATGAAGGCAGTGTATTTAAATCTATTTAAAGGATGTCTTGTATGCCCCCATCTGGATAATGATAAAAGTCATCTGGACTTATTATTTCATATCCCCCCTTTCTAGAAAGATTTCTACTTCCATTATTGCATTTATAACATTGCACAAGAAGTTCCCTACTTATATCTGTGCTTGAATTTGCAGTTAGAACTTTGTTCATGGTAAGGATGAAATCTTATTTATCATGGTTTTATAGCAATGTGTGGCATCTATAATTATTGTCAGTAAAATGAATAAGTGAATGAATATATAACTTGTTCTCTGAAAACTCCTGCCTCGTGGACATTGCATTTTTATTGTATACCTTTTATGCATCGTTTTTCTTTGTATTTTGCTATAGGCCTGTCTACAGTTGACCTGTGAATGTGTGAAAGCATATATTCACCGGCCACAACAAAGTCAGATTTTTCTTATTTGCTGTTCATAAATGTTCTTCTACATTTTGCTTTGATTTATCCATCTTACTTGCTTTGTATCTCTCCAATACTATGAATCATGCTTATACTACTGGTCCTTGACTCTGTTTGGAAAATTGATCAGTGTATTTTCTTGATACCTTGTATTTGGTCCTTGGTACCATAGGTCATGATTGACTTGCCTCTTTTGAGTATTTGCATTTTCTCATCCATCCTTTGATGTTCCTTTGTGACTAGGTTTGCTCTAATGCAAGCAGGATTAGCGTCTTCAAACATTTCTATCTGAAATCTCCTGAGGACCCCCTGAGATTTACTTGAACAGTTCTTCACTGAGGTACACTGGTCTTTTACGCAGGGAGATTTGTTGGATAAAGATAGCTGTGGAGAATCAAGAGGCTAATGCTTTGGCTTGGGATACCTGTGTCATTTGGTGCCCCCAGCAAAGATAAATGAATCTCCGGTCACTGTCTGAATGTTTGAGGTTTTTTAACCTGTTGCAGTTGACATAAACGTAAACTGTGCGATCCAGGCAGCTTTAGTAGAAATATTTTAATGTAGGGTCCAGATTGCGAAAGATTCTCTCCCAATATTGTGTAGCTGGGTGGATTGTATTTCCTGAAAAGGGACTGAAGAGAAGGAACAAGAAAAGCTTCAGCTTTTTAAAGTGTAGCCATTCGTTTGTTTAACACACTGAGTGCATAAATCATGCATGTGCTAAACCTGTTGTATGCGGCTGTGTTATGTATAGCATGAGTAAGACATAGCCTCTATCTGCAGGGCTATGCTCAGTACAGTGTGGCAAAATATGAAAATTGTGCTTTGACACTATTTCCATGTGGGAGAACACTTGTGTATGGCTGTCAGTGTACCCTGAAGCTCTATTTGTTTCTTTCTGCTGTGCTGGCGGAGAGTATGCCCAAAGCCTGTATTAGAATTATTATTACTCCTCTGAACTCATATAAAAGAGTGTTTTGGCCTGACCACATGTTAATCATTTTAGAAGACAATGAAGTAAAAGTCTGCATATCGCATGAAGAACAAGGAACAACAGCGAGACAGAAGTGACGGGCAAGCGTCTGGGTGAAGGTTGCTGCCCACCTATCTACTCATTGTGTATAGAAGCGATTACATGAACAACAAGAAGACTAGAGCTGTATTCAAAGGTCATAGTTGGGGACCCAGTGATTCTCAGTTTTGCTTTAATGACTTACTGGCATATGCTCCTGGCAATCTCATTGCATAAATTAGGTTTAAAATAAAAGAAGTCAGAAACAGTCTCAGGAAATGAGGACATTCAAATGTACAACTTCAAAACTGAGCACGATTTTTTTCTTTGACCTCTAACAAATTGTCTTTCCATTTGTAGAGTAGGCTCCAGTGTGTCAGTGCATAACCTGACAAATAAGCTGATTCCTTGGATTGCTCAGTGGATTGAGGGGTTGTAGGGTCCATAGGGAATAAACAAGATGAGAGTTTTGAATGGCTCTAATGATCACTTAGTCATCTGAAATGTAAGCACAAAGCCCTGTCAATACAATCTCCCTGCGCTGTGAGACAAGGTATGATAAAGCCTGACCCCCTGAGTAAAGGAATTAGTGAACTGGCTCACAGACCTCAGTTGCCTCTTTCCAAGGACATAGAAGCTCTATCAAATTGTTTCTCAATCAATAATACTTTTCAAAGCTAATATTTATTAAGCTCTGATCTTGAGTTATCCCCCTACTAAGATCTAGTATGTATTACAACATTTGGTCATCTCAAGAAAATGGACGGTGTTTGCAGCTTTTGGATGAAACACTTTAAGAGGGGAAACAACTCTCCTAAAGCCACATTACTGAAAGGAGAGCAGCAAGAATTCAGTGTGAGAAAGTTCAGCTTCAGAGCCCACTGGAAAGTTTTAACCACTGAGTAAAAAACCTAGGCTACTGGGAGGAGGCTGGTTTTCATGGATCACACGATGTCATGGAAATCAGTAAGTTATTAAGTCTTGGCACACTTTGGGGACAGCATGTCTATGAACTAAATATGGAAATCTACTTCCTGGGAATGGATTTACTGGCTCTCAGCCTTGAATTCACCCTTCAGTGCCTGCTTAGTGGTAATGGACTAGGTGCTAAAGCTTTCTTTTAACCACAAGCAAAATGTGAAGACTTGTCAGCAGAGGGCATGCAGGGGCACAGCTTTCCTTCCTAGGGCTCGGTGTTCGCTTGCTTCAGCTTGCTGCTGTTGCATGAGGCACTTGGCGAGTGTTTGTTCCCACATTCAGCTCTTTCCTCTTTTCTCAGAAACTGAGAGTCCCAGCCCAGGCCTGGTGATCACCTCCCAGCTCATCTTCTGGTCTGAACAGCAAGAACTGCTGGCCTATTCCTGCAGGAATGCCCCTGTTCAGTCTGCCTGATTGTTCTCATGTTGGCTCACTTTTTGCCATGGAGGTCTGGCCTAACTTGCTTGTCAGCTGTGGATAAATATTGCTTGGGATCATCAGATTATTTCTCCACTAACTAGTGTTCTGCAACTACACCATTTTAAAGCAGGTTCAAATGCAGAAATGGAAGTGCAATGTCCTCATTCTAAGCCAGTGGACACCCAAACAGCTCGCTACCAGCCTTTGTTTTCCAAGTTCTCAATTCATTGTCGTAATTATTCTCCTAGGAGAGATGAATAACTCTTTATATTACACTTGTCCTATGTAAATTATTATTTAGCTCTGTTTCCTAATCAGATGTAGATTAATTTAAAGATAAGTATGCTGTGTACTATGGTGTACTATGGTGTATATAAAAATATAACCTCTCCCTTTGTTTAGAAAATGTACAGGAAGCTATATAAAATCTTGTGTGTGTGTGTGTGTGTGTGTGTGTGTGTGTGTGTGAAATACAGACTGCATACACAGATCCTGATGCTGAATCTCTTTCCCAAGATAAAAAGGATGAGGGACTAATCTAATCTAATTTACCACAATTTAGACAATAATAGTTATATGAATGATTAAGCATCTTAAGGACACTGAATAAATCTACCCCCCCCATTGGAAGATTCACATCCATGAATCAATGATCAGATTGCACTTTCTGATGCCTTTGAAATTTACAAGAGAGATAATGTGTGTAACAGTCTTCAAAAATCGACTAATTCAAGTATAATTCAGAACAATTTACTAATGGGCAGTGATTTGTAAAGAGATTTCATTTGCTTAAGAACTTAGAAGGGAATGCATGCAGGAGAATGGTTGGATTGGAATGGCTCTTGCATGTGAAGAGAAGGAAGAGACATGTTATGAGAGGTGCTAGGATGAGGGTATCACGAGTTTGGATACACGTCCTCCAGTGTGAGGATTACCACCAGCTGATGTCACTGCGACTGGTCCTGTCATCTGCATCCCTTCCCTGGGAGCTAGCAACAGTGTCTCAACAGGAATGTCGTTGATGATATGACACACTGAGCAACAGGAGAGTTTCTACATACAGAGAGGGGTCTAAAGGCCGATCGATAGTGCATCTGAATACAACTGCAGTCATCTCAGCATCATCGTTTTGCCTACTTACGCATACTCCTTCCAACTTCCATATTCAATCATAACAAAAATTCCAGATATTATAGTCATTTGAACTGGAAATTTTTTTTGACATTTGATAGCTTTCAACCATTTAAGGTATGATTTATATTTCTGTTCAATATTATTTTACACCAAACTGTGTTGGGCATGTATTTCCAAATAGTTTTATATCTATAAGGATTATAATAAAGTATGGCCCGAAACTATTATCACAAAAAGGTGTTTAACACAGATTTTAGTATCATGGAATATCTAATTCATACTCAAATGGCTTCGGATTTCTGTCTTTTTATGTTCATTTTACCTGTTGTTTTACTCTTCCTCTGATGTTTAGACAAATTTGATCCTGGAAAAGTGTAGCTGGATGTCTTATTCATTTGGAGTGTTCTTTCAAATTCTGTTTTATGGAATCATGTGTGTAATTCTGGTTTTGTTTGCACTTTAAAGGGTTGGTATATTTTGCTAGTGAGACTTCTGGATCTGGAATTTTCTTTGTATGAAAGCTTTTAATTACACATGCAATTTCTTTTAAAGAATTCTGGTCTATTCGTTGCTTCTATCTCTGCCTGAGGCCAGTATGGTAAATTGTATATCTTTTGAGAAATTTTCCATTTCCGAGTGTTGATTATATTAGTATAAATCTAAGGAATTAACTTTTATATCTGTAAAATCAACACTGGTTATTGTTATTGATTGAATTTTAATTCTATTGCCTGAGAACATTCTCTGAAGGCTATCAGATTTCTACAAGTAACAATACTGGCTCACTGGCCAAGCATGCAAACTTTTTCTTATGATCTTTCCTTATCTAATTTAAAAGAATGCTTTCATAATGGTTATATTTAATATTGCATATGCCATTAATTCAGGACGGTAGCTTGAGATATTCAAACAATCTCCATTCTCATTAAATTGACTCTCCTTGTCTTTGTCAGTTTAAAGTTTTACGTTATCTCTTCATTTAGGATTTATTTTCCCTTTTAATTTTTTGTTACAGATTTTCTAGCTCTATCATTACTCATACTTTCTCCAGTGTTGTATTAAGTTTCTTTAAGTAGAACAGACACAAACACACATCTGCAAACACGCAGCTCCTTCTGTTGCTGTCTCTGTATGCATATGCATATTAATTAGGCTTTTACATTATTTATTTATGTGAGCATAATACAAGTGTGAAAGCCTGTGTGTCATGACATATAAGTGGAGGTCATAGGTCAACTTTGCAGAGTCAGTTTTCTCCTTCTGCATTTACATGTATTCCAGGGATCAATGCATTATCAGGTTTAAGAGGCATGCACAATTGCCTGCCGAGCCATGCCATTGCTCCTAAACTATTATATATATATATATATATTCCATATACATATATGTATATATGTGTATGTATGTATAGATAGATAGACAGACAGACAGACAAACAGACAGATAGATAGATGTATATATGAAATTGGTTCATGTTCCTTCATACCATTATAGAGACTGAGAAGTTCTACAGTTTCTAGTTTTCAAGCTGGAGGCCTAGGAAAGTCAATGACATTACTCAGATTAATCAGAATGAGTGCTGGTGGTGCATAATCCAGGTTGAATCTGGAAGCCTGAGAGCAGTGAAACCAATGTCAGAAGATGGATTTTTCATGTTGTTAATTAGGTGGAGATTATTGGTTTGACTTGACTAGCTAGAAATCTCTATAGAACGTGAACAGGATGTTTTCTGGATAAACACTGCTTTCATGAGTATCATACATGATTTTCACTTTTTCTTTCAATAGTCAAAGATCCCACAATTACTACCATTTTCTGACTAATTCCTAATAACTTCGAAACCATTTGCTTCCTTATATTGACCAGAAAGTACAGCAGAGGGGTTCATCTTGTCATAATTATTTAATCACTGTTGGCAGTGGTACTTAAGAACTTTTTCCTCTTCTTCCCATTTCTTCTTTTCTTCTTCTTTCTCTTCCTTTTCTTTCCCCTTCTCCCTCTCCTCTTCCTCTTTCTCCTCCTTTCCCTCCTCTTGTTCTTCCTCCTCCCCCTCTTCTGTTTATCATTTCAGAGTGTTTATCATTTCCCATTTAAAGTGAAAACCACTCACTACAGCATAGACAAGAAGACTTAAAATATTTGACTGTTTATAATTAGTAGGTACTAATAAATAATGAAAGTCATGTTCAATGTTTCCTTTAGGGTATACCAAGTAGATATCAATCATGCATGTGATTTGGTTGATCTTTTGAACAAATTCCTACCTCATTTCCTGAAAATCACTTCTACACTATTCTCTATATTTCAGTCATTGAACATTTGTTATTGTCTTTATTATAAATGTCTGCATTTATTTATAAAGTCTACTATAATAAACTACCACAAAATTAACACCTAAATACAATTCTTGAATTAAGAAGTCTCTAGTCCTGGTGTCAGGAGGGGTCAGACTCTTTCATAAAGTCCATGAGAGAATGTATATATATGTGTGTGTGTGTGTGTGTGTGTGTGTGTTTGTGTGTGTGTGTGTGTGTGTGTGTGATACACACATGTACGTATGGTATTATTCAATTCAGTTCAGCCCAGTGCCAAAGTTTATCTGTCATTTCCCAATAAAATGATTCTCCTCTTTAAGATTTTTTTCTAATTTAGTCACAGAGTGTTTCTTCTTCCTCCACTGAGTACTACTATGCCACTGACATATAGCATACAGTTGTTTCCTTGGCTCCCAATTTCAATAATTTTGGTTTTTGAGAAAAGTTGGTCTTTATTGTACTATCTTTGTTTTCTCAGAGTCTCTATCAGTGTTGTGTCTAGCTTAGATTGAATGATCAATAATACATGAATAGTTTTTAGGAAACAACAGCAGAAACCCTGGACTCTTCTGTTTGTAAAATCATATGTATTCCATGAATGCAAGGTATGATGTCTGTGGTGCAGAACATGTGCTATGTGGAATGTGCAGTGGGCAGTGAACATGTGGGGCAGAACATGTGCTATGTGGAATGTGCGGTGGGCAGTGAACATGTGGGGCAGAACATGTGCTATGTGGAATGTGCGGTGGGCAGTGAACATGTGGGGCAGAACATGTGCTATGTGGAATGTGCGGTGGGCAGTGAACATGTGGGGCAGAACATGTGCTATGTGGAGTGTGCGGTGGGCAGTGAACAACTTTGTAAAGCCGCTCATTATGTTCTTACACGGAGTGTGAGCATCAAACTGCTGGCAAGGCAAACGCCTTCATCCACTTGCTCATATGACAGACTCTTCCTTATTTTTTTTTAAATTCTTGAGCATTATTAACTTTTCACATTGCCACCCCAAGCCCTTTTGAATAGAAATTTTCATTCACCAAGGTTTAGAGATATCGTATCTATATTCTTGCTGCATTAGAAACACAAACAGTAGGATCAGGATGAACTGTCTAAACCTAAAAGAAAAAAAAAACAGAATAGAAGCATAATGTAAATCTATAAATGTTACTGAGGATGTTAGTAATGATATTGACTTAATTCTGCTCACTGGGGGAGGACCATGACTGAACTCGATGTGTTGAAAAGTTCAGAGACATTAATCTTCTTATCTATGCCCCAGAACTCCCCCTGCAAAGACAAATGAGCAAGCAGTGATGAATGCTGCTTCATTAGGAGGATTTAAAAATGCAATTTGTCTTCAGGAAAAGAAAGTATTTTTACATTTTCCATTTTACAATGAATCAGTGAAAAGAATTTTCAACCATTACCCTTTCGACATAGAGTGGCCTTTATGAACAACGTATCAGCTCAGTAGGTAATAGACTTACTTTAGGAGAAATCACAGTGAAAGCAATTCCTGGAAATAGAAGAAACAGTATCTACTATCTGTAGGTCTCAAACAACCTCTTTTTTTAAAAGCATCTTCAGAGTTTTAAATGCTTCCACTTGTTAATTGTTAAAAAAATAAGAATACTACTAATCAAAAAAATACAAAAATAACTATAAAAGGAAACTTACAGCTTGACTTGAATAAAGTAGCTATCTATCTAAATTTACATTTTCTAAATCTTGATAATTGGTATAAACACAAATCTGCAAATTTCTCAGTGCACAGCATGCAAACGTTGAAGTCTCTGAAAGTCCAAGCACAAGTGTGTCACTGTCACTCTCCTCCTAGAGGTACATATATTTTAAGTAATCTCTGGGGATTCAGGATACAGCAACCCCCAAAGATGACTCTAGATGTCCAGAAAGCACGACAACAACCATGCCAATCTGGCAACTCAACGGCTTTGAATGAAGAACAATTGAGAAGGAGCCAACAAACAGATCTTCAACTCCCATTCAACCACCTTAACTAAAAATAAAAATGTTCCTTTTATGGGAATAATTCATTCAAATGTAGGTGGTTCGTGAAACATATTGTATATGTTTGTATATGTGAGAAAGATGTGCTTTTACATGTTCAAGTAGGTATGCATGTTGTATGTGTGTGTGAATGTCTACAAAGCCTAGAAATCGGTGCTGGGGATTTTATTCTGTCAGGGTTCACCTTATTCTTTTGAGACAGTCTTTCGAGAAACCTTGAATGCACTGGTTTGGCAAGTCTACATAGTCAGTAAACCCTAAAGATGTTCCTCCTCGACATTCCAGCATGGGGATACAGGCTGGCATTGCCACTACTGACTTTTTCTGTGAGTGCCATGATCTGAACTCAGGTTTGCATGCAGTGTGACAAGCACTTTACCCATTGCCCTTTCTTCAGTCCCTAGATCATATACTGAAGAATGTGGACTTGCACTTACGTGCCATATTTTGCATACAGTTCAACTTTTTATTGTTCCAATTGATCACAAGGAACTTTTGTTGCTGCCTCAGTGATTTTGCTTAACTTCTTTTAAAACTTACCTGAACTGAGGACATTTTTGGAAACCACCTGCTGGCCTCACATGTCACCCTCTTCTGCCTGACCTGAATTTGAGACTCTCAAGTATGATTGAATAGTTCATTTCCTTCAACCTTGAGAAGCACTTCTGTTCAGCCTCAAAATCCTTTTTCCCTGGGTCTTTGGCCTCTACAAAATTCAGCTTGTGAACTCAAGTGCCCACCATCTGGAAAAAAAATCCTGCTTACATTTCCCCACCTCATTGGCTCTCCATATGGCTTCAGAGCTCGCTTAAAACACCTCTCCCCCCTCTTTTCAGAAGATGCCTTGATTTTCAGCACTCCTTGAACTATGATTTATTTTTATCTCAGTGTCTGCTAACCTTGAAGACCATCCTTTAAAAATAATTTAACCGTTTGGTTTTTCACATAGATTTTATGATTGATTGCAAAGATTAAAATACTAGCCCTGTGGGAAGAAGAAAAATTCTCTATTTTTTTATTTTAGTTGTGGTTTGTTTTTTATATAAAACTCTATGAGATTCTTTTGTACTCATCATTGACCCAAAACTTTACTTTTCATTTTTCTATTTTGGTTAGTATAATACCTACCTGGTTCATGCCAGAGTTTCTACACTCTTTACAATATTATGCTTCATTTTTATTCTTTACCTTCTTTTCAAGGGAGACTCTTCCATCAGAAAGTCCTTCTCCATTCAATGTCAGAAGGGGAGGGGAAGTAAACCTGACACTTCACCATAAAACATTGCAACTAAAATACGATTCAAGGTCTAGATGACAGAGATCAGAAAAACACATGCAAAGCAATGACGCAGGAAATGTCTGAAGTCACAGAGAGAACGCTTGACAAAATGGGTAATAACAAGGTGCCTAGTGAAGACTGAGAAAAAATAGCTCTTGAGAATAAGACAGAGAACAAGGAATAGTGTGTGTGTGTGTGTGTGTGTGTGTGTGTGTGTGTGTGTGTGTGTGTGTGTGTGTGTGTAGGAAGGTGCATAATATATTCTGCTGGGTAACTCAAATGGGGGAAAGATCCCTAAATTTCTTTTCATCAATATATTGACCAGCATGCTGTCAGGAACTGAAATAAGGCCAATGACATAATAACATATTCCCTTGGCCATAGCTATCAATGGATGTTACTGTAGACTTTCTTTTGTAATAATCTCGGTGGGGTAGGAAATGTTACCAGCACAGATCCTGGCAGTGGTCCCTCTGCAGTATGTGGGAAGAAGATATCAGTTTCAAAGTTCCTAGCATTTGGAGCATACTATATTGCAGTAGGTCACGTAAGGCTTTGCATCCTGGGGAGTTTTGAGTTCTGCCTGATTCTATTGCTGTGACTGCTATTTACACAGCTCTTGGTCCTGGGAAGCTCTGCCTAACAGCATTTTCTGTAATGGGACCCAGTGTGTGGTTACAGGTGGAGCTGACTGACTTAGGCTATGGCTTGAGCATGATAGGACCACTTTAGTTTCTAAGGCACAGCCTCCAGGCTCGTGTGGGAAGTTCTCGATGTTTTGTCGTATCTCTGTTGAGAATGAACTTAGGTCACCTTTTTCACTAGCAAGAGGAGCAGTAGTGAGGACTCCAGGCAAGGTCAGAGTCTTTAAGGCTGCACTGTAGATGCTGTAGAGGCTCTTGCAGTCCTGCTTGAGCCCCCACAATGTTAACTAATTCTTACAGAGCACACATTTACCCCCAGCCTGCTGATTGCATCAAAACAGCCACAGAAGTGTTCTGGTTTGGGAACCTAGACTCCTTTTAACCTGTAGCTCCATTTAATTTTTTTTCTATTTCATTTAAATGGAAACTGACAGGGAAAAGAACAGGCTAAAAGAGTTATTTCCCTTAGCTACTTAATGGGATATGAAGCCCGAGCTTATGGTTGAAAATAAAACTTTCCACTTGGGTAAACATAATTCTTTCTCTCCTTTTCCCCCAAGAAATTATCCCATCCATTTACAAGGATACAGTAATTTAGTATAAAATAATTCCTCCTCAACATGCCCTGCTGTAATTACTTGGCTTTCTCCTTATTTCCCTTCGTCTGTGAATTTTGGACCATTTAGAGTCATGACTTGGCAATAAAAACAGGCTAGGAGTCTGAAGAGATGGGCAGAGATCCCCATACTGCCCAAGAGTGCCACAGCCCCTTAGCAACACCCTGCTTATCTTGGTATCAGACCAAAAGTTTAGATGGCCTTGCACCCTTGGTTTTAATCTTTTTTTTTTCTTGGGGAAGACAGGAAATGTGTCTCTGAGGTTCAGAGGCAGCACTGTGCCTATCAGAGAGGATGTATTCCCTGGTAGAAAAAGGAGCAAATACAATCGATGTTTTCTTAAGAGAGCTTCCTGTGCACTTAACCAAATGTTTTATCTTAGTCTCATTGCTTCCTTCCGCCCCTTGCCAAGTGCTCCGGCTCTTTCTCAAATAATAAGGAGAATAATAAGGAGAGGGGCCAGAGCATTTATCATTTAAAATTATCTGTGAGATCCTTATGGAGTTCAATTAGTCTTACACTTTGTCATCCTTAATACTCAGTAGAAAGCCACAGTTATTTTTTTCTTTAGAAAGCTTATTTTGCATTTACTAATATGCATTAAAATGTAATAAACAGAAATTGGACTGGAAACAAAAAGCACATATTAATTATATCAAGATTTTATTCCTCCTTCGTGGAAGCAATGTGAAAGTCTTCTCAGCTTGTTTAATATTGAAATGTAATGATTATACCTCACGCTATTACTGAGGAAGCAGTGGCAAGTTCTGCCAAAGAAGAGCCCAGACTCCCGGATGTTAAAGAGAGTACAGCTAACCAGACTTCAGTACAGAAGAGTGTAAATGGAGACTGAGCATTTCGTTTTCGGATGCCCAGGATTGAACAATCACACAGAAACTACAATAATCACAACACTGTTTGACCTACTAGATCAGCTTTCTTACTCTTATATTTTAAATTAACCCATTTCTATTAATTTATGCATTACCACAGGGCTGTGGCCTACAGGTAAGAGTCTGGCATCTGTCTCCTTTAGCACCTGCATGGCTTCTCCTTGACTCTGCCTACTCTCTCTCTATTTCCTTCCTGGCTTTACTCTGCTAAGCTATTGGAAAAAACAGATTTATTCATTAAGCAATAAAGGCAACACTTATACAGGACATCCCACATTATATCCCCTTTTCTGTCTAAATAAAAAGAAAGGTTTTAAATTTAACATAGTAAAATTACATATAGCAAAACAGTTATTAAACTGGGATTGGAGTGTAAAATAAAAAGATAGTTTCCTTTTTTAAAAAATAAAAAACAAGTATTATAGTTGCAATATTTAGTTCATTTACATTTGGCAAATTAAGAAAAATACTTTATCATCTATCCTATCGTTGTGAGTCTAAAGTTCTATATCTAATTTATCTTTTATTACAACTAAGGAAAATTATAATGATGACTAGTCTTCAACCCATCAAAGACCCCAGAAGGATAAAATATTACCGAAGGAAACAGGAAGTGTATTGTAAGCAACTTCCAAAGTTCTAGAAATGACAGAGACATCTTGCTGCCTGGACAGTCACCTAAAGTTCTTCTATAACATTGGAGCATCCATCTTCAGCCTATAGGCCCACAGTATCTGGCAGACTTTTCCATGGAGCAGGAAAATTGAAAGATTTTTTCACCTATGGTGATAGTTTGTCAGTCACTTTCTTCTGTGTCCTGCAGAATGTCTGACAGTTTCCTCTATGAATTAGGAACCCTGAAGAACCATACCATCTTTTAGAAAGTTCAGCAGTAACTTTTCTGTGGGTTCTGCATGTCCAGTTTATACAGCATACCATTAAGCAGTCAAGGCAAGAGCAGCTTCTAGCTAGTCTTGTCACCTTGAAGGCAAATTCCATAACAAGTTTCTTGAATGCCCATCAATCTCTCTGAAGTAATTGGTGCTGCCAGAAGCAGATATGTCTCACTATTGAGAAAAGTCTAAGTTCTTAAAACCTTTTAAATGCCATATTCTGTAGGTCTTTGAAGTGTTGAGGAGTATCTGTCTAACTGAAATATATCTCTGTATATCAAGAAAACTTAACGAACATGACTACAAGTTTGACTATTATAGATGACTGTCTATTAATCTGTATTTCTTAACTACACATTTTAAATGAGCTGTATAAGCATAATAACTTAAACAAGAGTAGAAATACATATACATGGTGTAACAAAATTAGCCTTAAGTTTGTATCAATAGACCAAAATCCACACCAATGTAAAGTATTCATCTCTATCTATCATATCCCCCTTTAAATGAAAACAAACATTTATAACATTTGAGGAATTTGGGCATTGTTTTCTCCAAACTGCTTCCTGCTGTTTATTGTGCAAAGTATTTTTAGGGGTTTGCAGAGACCTTTCAAGGGGGCTTGTTCCATCAAACCACATTAGCCTGGAAGGAACCCACAGGTTCCCATCCTCTGTGGAAACAAAAGCAGAGTCTTTTTTTCCAAAGTAACATATCTTTAGACTCAAATTTTGAAGCTCAAATGCCTTTATGTTGGTTTAGCTTAGCAGCCTCCAGAAATCAAATATCTCTCTGCAGTCAAAAAATTCAAAGAAAACACAATAATATACATAATAGACTCTTTGTGTATTTTCCATCTTTACATGGTTTTTAATTCTGTTACTTTTTAATATTTATTATCTTTATTCCTTTAATCTATGAATGTCTATACCCTTTTTCTTCTCTCTCCCAAGCCTATGTACATTTTTTAAATACACTGTGACCTGCTCATAGGTTTATCTTTTTTGAATATGTCTTTTTTGAATATTATTGTGTATCTGTAATCATTTTTTGACCAGGAGCACTTTTCTTAAATGCTAAGTGGCTGTGGCTAGGACCAACTCTGCAGCCCTGCCTGTTGGCTCCACCCTGTCCAACATGGTAGAGGTATGTTCACCACCTCTGCTAGCCATGCTTACCACCTGTACTCCAGCGACACAGTTGCCATTAAGTAACTAGTATCAT
The DNA here is from genome assembly GCA_004026605.1 of Ondatra zibethicus. Taxonomy (NCBI): domain Eukaryota; kingdom Metazoa; phylum Chordata; class Mammalia; order Rodentia; family Cricetidae; genus Ondatra; species Ondatra zibethicus. Next base: position 120,772 of record PVIU01003955.1, read on the forward strand.
GCTGCTCACAAACCCCGTTTAAGTGCAGGACCTCCTGAAAGAGGCAGAGTTGGTGTTGCCAACATGAACCAGGAAACCATCTCTTAAAGACACCATGCAGTTTTTGTTGCTAACGCTGAGTCAGAAAGCCTTCTCTTAAAGGAGCCACACCTCTGCTTGTCACCAGCAAGCAAAACCTATCTGAAAAAAAAAAACAATGCAACTACTAAGAAGCTGTGCAAGGCTCCCATTTTTGTGGGTCTAGAAGCCTTCTTTTTAAAAAGCTTTTTTAGGTCTTATATGGCTCCATGGCCCAGACAGTGGGCACGATTGTGTAACCAGAGACTGTACATTTTGTGTCAGGCTACCCAGACCTAAATAATCACACAGAAACTATATCAATGATAACACTGTTTGGCCTATTAGCTCAGGCTTCTTACTCTTACATCTTAAATTACCCAATTTCTATTAATCTATGTATTACCATGAGGCTGTGGACTACTGGTAAGGTTCCAGCATCTGTGTCCCTCCACAGCTACATGGCATCTCCTTGACTCTGCCTACTCTCTTTCTATTTCCTGCCTGGCTTTACTCTGCTAAGCAGTTGGCCAAAACAGCTTTATTCATTAACCAGTTAAAGCAACACAACATTCATACAGAAGGACTTCCTACATCAGAGGAGTAGATAAATGGGGTGATAATTCAATGGGAAGAAAATGTACCTATCACACACCTGGAAAAAATAGAGCTGGGAACTTGAAATATTTGGAAGCAAAACCTTCTTTGCTAGAGATCATGAAATATGCTGGGGGTTGGTAGCAAAGTGACAGGTGGTATAAGATTATATAAAAAGTGGATGCCTGCTATTCTTCTGTAAATCAGAAATTTTTCTGAGACTGAAGCTCATCTCAAACATTTGCTTTGGGTTCTTGCCAGGCTAACATTTTCCCAAGCAACAGTTTAAAAGAAGAGCCCAATTTATTTGGTTCCCTGAGCCTTGTGTGGCAGTCTAGTGGCATTCATTGACATTGTCAGAATTTGGTTTAACCTGATAGGGAAATGATATCAGAGAACAATCAAGAAATCACTTCCTTCCTTCCTTTCTTTTTCTGTCTGTATTTTATTTTACAGACAGGGTTTCTCTGTAGCTTTGGAGCCCATCCTAGAATTCACTCTGTAGACCAGGCTGGTGTTGAACTCACAGAGATCTTCCTGTCTCTTTCCCCTAGGTGCTGGGATTTAAGGTGTGTGCCACGACCACTCAGCAAGAAATCACTCTCAAAATATACATTATAGTTGACGTTATATGTAATAGGCAATAGATTGAGAAAGGGGAATCATGCTTGTGAAAAACTAGTCTTTTGTCTTGAGGCCAACTTAGGGCAATAATGATAAACATTTATTTTTAAAATATTTATCTATTCTTATTTTGTGTTTTGAGTATTTGCCTGTATGAATGTCTGTGTACCAAATGCATGAAGAGTCAGAGGAAGCTAGAAGAAGGAATTGTATCCCTGTAACTGGAGGTACTAACAACTGGGAATGGGAAGCTGCTTTGTCAGTGCTGGGAATCAAACCTGACCCTCTCTGAAAGATCAGTCAATGCTCTTAACAGCTGAGCTATCTTTTAAGTGCAGAAATATTTAACATTCTATTATATCCATGCACCCAATTTGGTTTCATGGTCTTGAGCAAAATGAATGTCTATTCTGTGCTCATATTGAATAGGAGACAGCAACAAGGTTGTTCTTTCCCTCATGCCATTGTTCTTTCCCTCACAGAGCTCACAGAATGAGTGGAAGAAAAGACTTCAGTAATAATATAAGGGGAGAGTTGAGGGTCAGTATCACAGGCACAGACAAAGAAAATACTGGGTGAGTTCTTCATTTTTTACTTTCAAGAAAATGATTCTTGCATGGTTTCGTGTATTCTATACATTATGTAAGTGTTGGAGTACAGATCATATGGAATTGTTTTTGAAGAATTTAAGGAGGTGTTCTAAGTTTTAAAGATATCTGTTTTATCTCCATAAGCATCTTTGAAAGTTTTTCTTCCAGTCACACTCTGCCCCTAGTCCCCTGCAGTCATCTTTGCTCCCTAATCTAGAAGGTTTTCTGTATAGCAAGCAACAGGTTGCTCTCTTCTATGCTGAGATGAAAGGCAATGGAAGCAGATGCTTGGATTCTGGTCCTCAGTTAATTAGTAGGTGTTTGCAAGATCAGAGGGTGGTTCAGTTTCCTTTCCTCTAAAGAATGTATCCAAATCAAATAAGCAGGGCTCACATATTTACAGTGACAGAAGTGGCAGGCATGGGGCCTACATGGGTCTGCACCAAGTCCTCTGTTTATAAGGTATGGCTGTTAGCTTGGTGGCTTTATGGAACTCCCAACAGTGGGAACAGATGCATCTCTGACTCTTTTGCCTGCCCTTGAGACTCTTTTCCTCCCATTAGGTTGCCTTGTATAGGCATCATCTTACTGTATCTTGTTTTGTCTTGTTTGGCTACTCTCTCTTGGAGGATTGTTCTTTTCTGAAACAAAGTGGAGATAGATCTCAGGGAGAAAGGAGGTGGCAGAATTGGAGGAAAGGTTAACTGTTGTCAGGATTATTGTATGAGAGAAGAATGAATTTTCAAAACAACAACAGCAACAACTATGAACTTCATGTAGGGAATTTAGGTTATAACTGAAAGAGATTCATCTCCTTGTCCATGTTTGTTTGACAGTCTTGGAAAACAATTCAAAGATAAGGATCTTACATATGAGAAAATAAAAAGGACCCTGTAAGCTTTTCCAAATATATAGGACTTTGTGTTTGGCACCCATGTTCCTTGTTTTGTTCCCTAATTTAACTTTATATATTCATATGTTGTATCTTCTTATAGCTTTTTAAGGCATGATACATATCTATACTGGCATAGTATCCTCATGATTCTAGTAATGAATTAGGGGCCTAGTAACATTCTAGAACAAATGGGTAGATGATGACTGAAATATTTTTTATTCATGGGTGTTCCACTTAGGGTTTCTATTGCTATGTTAATATCATGACCAAAAGCAAGTTGGGAAGCAAAGGAAATATTTGGCTTATACTTTTACATCATAGTGCATTATTGAAGGAAGTCAGGACAAGTTCTCAAACAGATGGCAGAAGCAGATGCAGAGGCCATGGAGGGATGCTATTTACTAACTTCCTCATCCTGCTTTCTTATAAAACCCAGGACTACTAGCCCTAGGATGGCACCACCCATAATGGACTGGGCACTCCCAAATAAATCACTAATTAGGAAAATTTCCTACAGGCTTGCCTACAGCCCGATCTTATGGAGGCATTTTCTCAATTGAAGTTCCCATCTCTCAAAATACTCTAGTCCATGCCATGTTGACATAAAACTGTTGGCACAATGGGTAATTCTAGATCAATAGCTCTAGATATGACGTTGGACCTCCATTCAAACTACAAACAGCTTTGATAGTCAAGTTCATATTATTTTAGCTCTTTGAGTCTCAGTTTCCTTATGTGAAAAGTGGATAGCAAGCCTTTAGTCTTGGAGATATTTTCAAATGATCAATATTGACATTTTAAGATTTTTCACATCCCTGCAAATGCTGAAGTAAATGCTTCCATCTAGATTGCTTTCCCACATACTGAAAAAGGATAGTAGAAGATGTTTGTTTTCTAAGTGTTGTGTTTACTTAGACATATACAAAAACTGTCCAGGGTTTTGCAGAAGTGTCAAAGAAATCTTTTTTTCAGATTCTTATGTACTCTTTCTAATATTAATCCTTAAGGAAGTCCCTTCACACATGACTCTTCTTCTCCACCTCCTCTTCACAATATTTCCACTTTTAAGAAGGATCAATGTTTTGCTTACAATGCAGACTGTTATTCAATGCCATAAGTATTAAGTATTTCTGATGCAGCAAGGAAGGGGCTGAAAAAGAGAGAGACCATGTAAAAGCGAAGCAAGTCTGTAGAACTCTTTCCTCCAGAACAAAGCCTGCTGACAATAGTCCGTGTTTTTTCCTGCTCATCAATCTATATCTGAATTAGAATTAGAAAAAGTCATGCCTGTCACAGAATCATTTGTTTAAAGGATTCCTAAAACATTGAGTCAGGCTGTTTCATATAAAAGCATATGTGTTCTTATTTGACTGGCTTGATCAGTGGTTCTCTGTAGTAGGAGGCAGCTTGTTTGTTCCCGGATGCTCAGCCCCAAAATACCTACAAAGAAACTCTATTAATTAAATCACTACTTGGCCCATTAGCTCTAGCTTCTTATTGGCTAACTCTTACATACTAATTTAACCTATTTCTAGTAATCTGTTTATCGCCATGTGGCTGAGGCTTACAGGGTAAAGTTACATCTGGTCTGTCTCTAGTGGGACGACATGGTGTCTCTCTGATTCTGCCTCCTTTCTCCCAACATTCAGTTTAGTTTTATCCACCTAGCTCTATTCTATGCTATCAGGCCAAGCCAGTTTCATTATTAATCAATGGTATTCACAACATACAGAGGGAAATCCCACATTTCAACCTTTGTAATGCTGCAACCCTTCAATGCATTTCCTCATGTTGTGGTGATGCCCAACTATAAAATTATGCCATTATTACTTCATAATTATAACTTTGCTACTGATATGAATTGTAATATAAACATCTTATGCAGGTTATCTGATTTGCAACCCTCAAAGGGACCACAGTCCACAAATTGAGAACAGCTGGGCTTAATGTGTAAAGGTAATTTTGCCCATCATTTTATATATAAGGTAGTTGCAATAGTTACATGTCTCATTGCTGTGATAAAATACCCAACAAAAGCAACATAAGGAAGGAAACATTTATTTTTGCTCACAGTTTAGGGGCAGAGTCCATCAGGGTGAGGATGGCAAGGCAGCAAGGGCATGACTTTGATCACACTGCTGCTGCAGTTAAGAAACAGAGGTAGGGGCTGGAGAGATAGCCCATCAACTAACAAAACTGACTGCTCTTCCAGATGACCCTGGTTCAATTCCCAACTCCCCCATGAAAGTTCACAACCATTTGTAACTCCAGTCCCAGGGAATGCAATGTCCTGTGGTTTACAGGGTAAAGTATGACATCCATGGTCATAAAGCACACATGTGATGCACAGACACATAGTAGGCATGTAGGCAAAACACCCAAGCAAATAAAATATACTAATCAACCAATTAATTGATTAAAAGAAGTAAGATGGTGAAGGAGGGTCTTCTGTATTTGTGTTGCTTTCAATGGTAAATAAAGAAATTGCCTTGGCCTTTTGATAGGGCAGAAATCAGGTAGGCAGAGTAGACAGAACAGAATGCTGGGAGAAAGGAGGCAGGCAGAGAGAGCCTCTATGGAGTCGGCATAGTCAGACATGCAAGATCTTTCCCGGTAAGGCATGACCTCGTGGTAAACACAGATTAATAAAAATGGGTTAGATCAAGATGTGAGAGTTGGCCAAGAAGAGGCTAGATATAATGGGCCAGGCAATAATTTAATTAATACAATTCCCGTGTGATTATTTTGTGGGTTAAGCTAGCCTGGCAGCAAGACGCGGCCTGCTCACCTCTTATTACAGTAAAAAGTAGTAGAGATAGATTAATGTTGATGCTCAGACTGCTTCCCCTTCTATATTCAATTTGAGATCCCAACCCATAGAATAGTACCATCTTCATTTAGGGGAATTCTCCCCACTTCAATCAAATCAGTGCAGACTTTTCTTCATAACAATGTCCAGATTTTTGTCTCCTATGTAGTTCTACCCCATTGCCATTAAACATCACAATGTTATATTTAAATACTTACTGAAATAATTCTTCATGTCTCAGATTTTGACCTGTAGTATATCTTAAAAGCATATTCATATTGTATGATAGATGAGAAGTTACATATTTTGCAACTCTATATTCTTATTGTGAAGATATTATGGATGTCTACTCAATATTTTGAATTGAGAGTATGGATGTTTTATAGAACTCTGGGTAGTTCTCTTTTTTTTGTTGTCTGAACAAAGAATTAGCCAGTATTTCAGGAAAAAAAACCACAAAACATTTATGCTCATACAAGCAAATATAATTAAATTCAGTGAGAAAGAGGAAAGACATCAAAGAGGGGCTTGCTTGGAAAAAGAGGACTGTCAACTGGCAAGAGAAGGGTTCAGAGAAGACAATGGAAAGTAAAAAGGACCAAAAATTCACTATCTGTATGTAAACACTGCTAATGAAAAGAAAAAAAAACATGATGAAAATTATGGCACAAAAATATGATATCTAAAGTTACAATGGTCAACAAACAGTTTTAGCAGAAGACTGGACATGATAGGAACAGAGACAGCGAACTTCAAAGTTGGTAAAGTTGTAAATGTCCAATCTGAAGAACATAAGATTTTAAGAAGCAAAAATCGAGAGAAAGATGAATAGAGCCTCATTACTATGAGAAATAACTCATCTCAGATCCATGATAGGCACTTGTCTAAGAGATGATGGAAAGGTCAGGTTTGGTTTTCTTTTTGAAAGAAATAGCAGCCATATATTGACAAATTCAATACATTCAGCAAATTTGAACAAAATATCTTCAAAGAAAGCACAACCATGAGAATCAAAAGTGAGATTATTGAAAATGAAAGAGAAAAGTTTGGAATCAAGCAGAGAAAAATAAGTTATGGAATGGAGGCCAATGACTCAAATGTTGCTAATTTCTCGTTAGAAGGTATGGAAGCCAGGGGCCAGTGATGAAAGACAGAAAATCCCATGAACAGAGAATTCTGTGTTCAGTGAAACAATTCTTCAAGAATGAAGGAAAATGTCAAGCTAGGTTACAAATTAAGAAAATGAGTAAAATACCTCACTAGTATATGTATCAGATGCCTTGAGAGACGTTATTTGATAATAAGTGATGACACTAGAAAGACACCGTGATCTTAGGAAACATGGAGAAGCTTGGAAGAAAGTATGTAAGTAAACCTGACACTTTTTCTTAATTAAAAATTGAAGTAAAACTGATCGTAGTGTTGGAGGTGCATCTCCTGTGTGTCATAGGTAATTAAACAAACTAAGCTACATTTGCTTTGAGGTCATATCATGTTAGTTTTGAATGTACTTTGAAAGACTAAGAGACCATATACAAGTGAGATCATTTATGTCCATATTTACAGATCTATATAAAGCATATATTATTAAATCAAGTGGTATTGAATGCTTGCATAGATTGAAAAGAATTTCTATTGATATTGTATTCCTGGTTAGGCAGCTTCAAGCTTTACCATATGGCAACTATAACTTTTTGAAAATACTGAGCCCTAAATTCTCACTTCTGAGACAAAATAAAACCTAATTTAATACAAGTATTTTAGTTTTAGGATGTTTTTCCTTCCAGAAAAGATGACCAATGGTCATTTAATTATGACTGATAATGTACAAACCATTGGTAATGACCCAACAACACTTGATTTTGAATTTCCTTACTTTTCAAGTATAATAAGTTACATTATTTATGTGTTACTATGTTGAACTGTATCCCCAACTTCATGATGTACATTGAGTATTCTCTAATCTGTGTCTAAATTAGTATCTATCAAATATGTTTCTCCAGTTTACATACACCTTTGATTGCATTTAAGGAATTTTATTACAAAATGATTTTAGCTCGAAGCCTCACCTTTTAAATGATATTTTCCACAAAATAGACTAAATGTATCCAAAGCATCTTGAAAGACATTTTAAAGCCTAAAAATTTAAAAGAAAATCCAATAATTTCATCTCATTTTAAAACTATTTAAGATGAAAATTAGTCATTTCTGAGAGATACTTTGATGGGATTTTAAATATAAAAATCAAAACACAATGTCCCCATTCACTTAGAAGGCAGAATTAAACACATTGAAAAGATGGTCTAAAATATGGAGGGAAATATCCATGTTCAGTCAGGTAGCAACTGAACAATCAATATTTGAAGTTGAAGTTAATGACATCTTTGCCTAGGAAATTTTTATTCACAGTCAGCTGTGACACTAAAAGAGAAACTCCTATCCTGTACATGGTGTGATTTCTTGATCTTGAGGTCACTTTTCTAATTTCATGGAAATCAAATGCCTGTGAATAAATTGTCCAAAATGGAAATCTTCTATCCTGTGAAAGTGGTAGTAGATTGCAATTATAATCATTTCATTATTTATTGAACAATTTCTTCATGCCCATCACTTTTTTAAATGTTGCTATGAGTTTGAAACTCACAGTGTGTCATTTAGTAGCTGAAACATAAACTTGCAGAGTTAAGTCACTCACAAGATCATAGTCAGTGGTGAGGTGAAAGGATATAATTATAAAATACACTATGCTGATCAACTGTTAGTAAAGACTAAAAGAAAGAATATATCAATCTCTTACATCCTGAATTTACCCTTACTGTCTTTTCCATGGAACTGAATATGCAGGGAGTTTAACAGAATCAGAATAGTTTCCTAGTAGAGCAAGCAGGTAAAACTAGTTTACATCATTGATGTAGTTACTCTTCAAGTATGAAAGCTGCCCTCCAAACTGTTTTTCTGTCTTCACCTTCCTAATAGCAACATTCCAGTGTGGTCTCTGCCATGGTATTATAGAAGTCACAAGAAGGAGGTCTAGAGGTCATAGACGGGGCCTCTCAAGGTTTGGAAATTCACCTTGACACTAACACAATGATTCTGACAAGTTAGTTCTTGTACCAGATTCAAAACAGGATATGAAAATGGTTTCATATAGAGATATTGTTATGCTTAACAATATATTCATCTAAAATGATTCCCATACCCCCTTGTTGCAAGAGGAGGGCTGCTTGTTTGTCCCGGCTGCCCAAAACTGAAATAATCACATAGAAACTATAATAATTAAAACAATGCTTGGCCCATTAGCTCTAACTTCTTATTGGCTAACTCTTACATATTACTTTAACCCATTTCTATTAATCTGTGTATCACCATGTGGCAGTGGCTTACCAGCTAAGTTTTGGTAGCATGTCTCACTCTGGTGGTGGATCCATGGCATCTCCCTGACTCTGCTTTCTTCCGCCCAGAATTCAGTTCTGTCTTCCCTGCCTACCTAAGTTCTGCCCTATCAATGGGCCAGGAAAATTTTTTATTCATTAGCCAAAGAAAGCTGCACACGGGCAGAAGGACCTCCCACACCACCCCCTTTCATAGGGCAAGTGAATATCATAGCCATTGTTGTCATTATCCTTATTACTGTTGTCATTAGACTCATGGTACCTTCTACGTGACAAATGCCAAAGGTATAACTCATAAGTCCATGGCCTATTACAGAATGCAGGGTTCCAGCATCCTCCCTAGAGACTTAATCAAACTTGTATTTTATTCTACTGCATAAAATAGCTTCTGTGTCTTTATAAGTATTATTTGGCTAAAGTAAAATGTTCAAAGTAGAGGTAGTTCAAGTACAGAATACTATCAGAATGCTTTTTAATCCTTTTTCTTTGCATATTTTTCCTAAAAATCATTCTTTTAAAACTCTCAGCAGTTTGTATTTGTATATTTATGAATAAAAAGTGTTTGGCATAAATGTAGGTGGCAATAATTCATTTAAATAGAAATCATGGATTTGAAAGAGAACAAGAAAGTATATATGGGAAGGTTTGGAGAAAGGAAAGGGAAGAAGGAAATCATGTTAATAATAATTTCACAAAATAAAAAAATAGCAAAGTCTTACATCTTGAGTTGGGATTTTCATAAGCATTTTTGGTATAAATGTGAAGTAGTAACTGATGCTATAAGAGACAACTGTTGCTCTTTCAAGTTAGAGTTTTTGCTTTGCAAGTTGCTTGAGTTGTCTTAGAAGAATGGTAGGGAAGGATCCAATGGGTATGGTGTTCTGCATAACTTGGGGTACATTTGCAAAACAGTAACTAAACAATTCTTCATATTGTTGTAGGAATTTGGAAATGGTTGTTGTTTTAGAACAAAAAGAAAACCTGTTTAGAATATAGAAGAGCCAACTGCTAGAAGAAAATCTTTGTTTCTTAAGTAAGGACCTGCCTTTGAGTGAGCAACAGTAAGCAATAGTTCCTTCCTTTTCCCAGTGAAGAAGGCAAGAGTAAGGAGAAACAATTTAGGACACTGAGTCTGATAACTTTATTAAATATTAATTTTTGAAAAATATATCTATTCACTGAGCCATGAGCCTGAGAAGATGAGGGTTGGTGATAAAAATAATTAGCCATAGTATTTCAGTTTTACTGCAAACAAAATGAGTTGGTAGAATCTTTTGTGGAACCAGATATAAAAGTAACTCTTCTTGGATAGTAGAGGATGCTCATTCTTCAACAACAACCTAGTCCTCTTCAGAATGATCACATTCATGTCTCCAGGGGTTGGCAAAGTCAGAATTTCTGGCCCAGTAATATACATTCAAAGATTTTTAACCCAGTTTTCTAAGACAGTGCTGAATGCCCTGAGAAAATATTCTGTGCGGTGGAATAATAAAAGAGAGACTCACTTGAACAAAGACCAGGAGTGAGCAGTGGCCTCGCTAACTCCATATGCTTGGCATCAGCAGCATTTCAAACTCCAGGGAATCTGACAGTCTTCAATTTTGGTGACCTCTGTAAAGGTTAATGAGGAGAAATATTGATTCATTCAATTAGTATTTCCTAAATTCAAGAATGTAAATATCAGTTCTTCCATAGGCCAACATCTGTCTGTGACTACAACAAGTTCTTAATGCAATACTATCAATATTCGTATCCTTTCTGGGAAATGATTTTCTCCCCATTTTTGAGGCAAATCATTCAGTGTTAATTATAGTGAATAATATATTTAATGAAGCATACTAGCTGAGAAGGGATTAAGTGGTGCCATTTACTAAAATGGAAATAGTACAGGCACTGGGACAAATAAACTTCAATCAACCACACACAATATTTGGCACCACACGAAGAGATTGGTGTTATCCCCATTTTACAAGGGAGAAAACTGAGGCATAGTATTATAAGACTTAACTTCTGACCTTAAATATGTTGGAGTGACATAAGACTCATAATGAAAAATAGTTAATGAAAATACTGAAGAAGAGCCTACTAACACATGACACTAGAACAATTCCGGTAAGAATTTTCAAATGACATGCAGGTCAAATACAGGCAGGGGCTAGAAAGAAGCAAGGTGGTAGACATGAGGGTGTGTACCTTAAGAGGATGGCATATTTAGCCAGCTAAGTGGAAGGTCTGTGCATAGTTTAAAATAGAATCTTAAAAGAGTGAAGGCAGTAGCTGGAATTTTTGTACTGCGGTGTCAATAACTTTCCATTGTACAGCTTTCAAATTGGCTTTGCACTCTGGATAAGTATCTGTGCCATTTTATTTGGCTTTAAACCTACATTATAGGAAGCACAAATCACTCTAAGCAGGAATGCTCAAATTAAATGGGAATTCAGTTCCCAGTCTTTCTACTTCAGTGTTTGTAAGGATTTCCCTTAGGTGACAAGATTCTAAGTCAGTGGTTCTCAGCCTGTGGGCTGCAACCTCTTTGGCAAACCTTTACCTTTCAAAATATTTACATTACAAATCATAACATCAGTAAAATGACAGTTGTGTTGTAGCAATGAAAATAGTTTTATACTTGGAGGTCACTAAAGGGTTGCAGCATCAAGATAGTGGAGGACCATTGTTCTAAGTAAAAAAAAAATAGACATTTCTTTTTTTATACATTTTATTGATATTTACTGAGCTCTCCATTTTTCTCTGCTCCCCTCCCTGCCTCTCCCCTTCCCCTTCAACCCTCCCCCAAGGTCCCTATGCTCCCAATTTACTTAGGATATCTTGTCTTTTTCTACCTTCTACTTCCCATGTAGATTATATCTATGTAAGTCTCTCTTAGTGTCCTCATTGTTGTCTAAGTTCTCTGGTATTGTGGTTTGTAGGCTGGTTTTCTTTGCTTTATGTTTAAAAACCACCTATGAGTAAGTACATATGATAATTGTCTTTCTGTGTCTGGGTTACCTCACTCAAAATGTTTTCTAGCTCCATCCATTTTCCTGCAAAATTCAAGATGTTGCTATTTTTTTCTGCTGTGTAGTACTCCATTGTGTAAATGTACCACGTTTTCCTTATCCCTTCTTTGATCGAGGGGCATTTAGGTTGTTTCCAGGTTCTGGCTATGACAATCAAAGCTGCTATGAACATAGTTGAGCACATGTCCTTGTGGCACTATTGATCATCCTTTGGATATATACCCAAAAGTGGTATTACTGGGTCTTGAGGAAGGTTGTTTCCTAATTTTCTGAGAAATCACCACACTGACCTCCAAAGGGGCTGTACCAGCTTGCATCCCCACCTGCAATGCAGAAGTGTTCCCTTTTCTTCACAACCTCTCCAGCATAAGTTGTCATCAGTGTTTTTGATTTTGGCTATTCTTACAGGTGCAAGTTGGAATCTCAGAGTTGTTTTGTTTTGCATTTCTCTGATGACTAAGGATGTTGAACATTTCCTTAAGTATCTTTCAGCCATTTTAGATTCCTCTGTTGAGAGTTCTCTGTTTAGGTCTGTACTCCATTTTTTTTTATTGGCTTATGTGATCTTTTAGTGTCCAATTTCTTGAGTTCTTTGTATATTTTGGAGATCAGACCTCTGTCTGATGTGGGGTTAGTGAAGATCTTTTCCCATTCTGTAGGCTGTCGTTTTATCTTGTTGACCATGTCCTTTGCTTTACAGAAGCTTTAGAGAATTACAGACCAATCTCACTCATGAACATTGATGCAAAAATACTAAATAAAATACTAGCAAATCGAATCCAAGAACACATCAGAACCATCATCCACCATGACCAAGTCTGCTTCATCCCACAGATGCAGGGATGGTTCAACATAGGAAAATCTGTGAACATAATCCACCATATAAACAAGCTGAAAAATAAAAACTATATGATCATCTCATTAGATGCCAAGAAAGCATTTGACAAAATACAACATCCCTTCATGATAAACGTCTTGGAGAGAACATGGATACAAGGAACATACCTAACCATAATTAAGGCAATATACAGCAAGCCAACATCAAACTAAATGGAGAGAAACTCCCAGCGATTCCACTAAAATCAGGTTGTCCACTCTCTCCATACCTATTCCATATAGTTCTTGAGGTCCTAGCTAGAACAATAAGACACAAAAGGGAGATCAAGGGGATATAAATTGGAAAAGAAGAAGTCAAACTCTCACTGTTTGCTGATGATATGATAGTTTACATAAGTGATCCCAAAAATTCTACCAAGGAACTTCTACAACTCATAAGCACTTTCAGCAATGTAGCAGGATACAAGATTAATTAAAAAAAATAGTAGCCCTCCTGTACACAGATGATAAAAGGGCTGGGAAAGAAATCAGAGAATCAACACCCTTCACAATAGCCACAAATAGCATAAAATATCTCGGAGTAACTCTAACCAAACAAGTGGAAGACTTGTATAACAAGAACTTTAAATATTTGAAGAAAGAAATTAAAGAAGACACCAGAAAGTAGAAAGAACTCCCATGCTCTTGGGTAGGCAGAATTTATATAGTAAAAATGGCAATCTTACCAAAAGCAATCTACAGATTCAATGCCAATCAAAATCCCAGAAAAATTCTTCAAAGACCTCGAAAGAACAGTACTCAACTTCATTTGGTAAAGCAAAAAACCCAGGATAGCCAAAACAATCCTGGGCAACAAAAGAACATCAGGAGGCATCATAATTCCTGACTTCAAACTCTACTACAGAGCTACAGTACTGAAAACAGCCTGGTACTGGCATAAGAACAGACAAGAGGACCAATGGAACTGAATAGAAGACCCGGATATCAATCTACATATCTTTGAACACCTGGTCTTTGATAAAGAAGCAAAAAATATTAAATGGAAAAAAGAACACATATTTAACAAGTGGTGATGGCATAACTGGATATCAACATATAGAAGAATGAAAATAGACCCATATCTATCAAGTCCAAATGGGTCAAAGACCTCAACATAAAGCCAGCCACACTGAACCTCATGGAAGAGAAAGTGGGAAGTACACTTGAACGCCTTGGTACAGGGAACCACTTCCTAAATATAACTCCAGCAGCCCAGACACTGAGAGAAACAATTAATAAATGGGACCTCCTGAAAATAGACATATCTTTACATGTCTGGATTCTTTCTTTACTAAACTATTCTTTTTTTTCTATACATTGTTTTGTTTTATTTTTTCCATTCATGAACATAATTAAAGAAATAAATTTTTTTTCCTTTCTTCCCCTTCTCCCGGTCCCCTCCCACTACCCCCTCACCCCTCCTCCCTCCCCTTTCTTCCTTGAAAGAGGGCATGGTGCCCTGCCCTGTTGGAAGTCCAAGGCCCACCCCCATCCCTCCCGGCCTAGGAAGGAGTGCATTCAAAAAGACTCGGTTCTCAAAAAGATAATACATGCAGAAGAGATAGGTCCTGGTGTCATTGTTGATGGGTTCTCCATCTGCCAACTTTCGCTGCCACATTCA
>PVIU01003956.1:0-12605 GCA_004026605.1 Ondatra zibethicus
TGATTTTGCTTTTGAGAGAATCTCACTCAAGCTAACCTTGAACTTAGGGCAATCCTGCCTTGGCTTTAAAGGTTTATCTTGGCTACACTGGATTCCTGTTGTTTCACTTGGAGACTGAGTCTTCAGTGTGTGACCGAAGCTGGCTCCAAGCTTGTAGCTGTCTCCCTGGTTGGCTTCTCAAGCATTGGAGTTAGAGCCCAGAGGCCTGGCCTTTCAGTTCAGTCTCGGTTACATAATCACACGTCCCGTTCACAGCCTGTGACCCCTGACCTGATCGTTTTTGCCCTCTTGTGGATCTGTGGATTTTGTATGTAGTAAGGAGCATGTAATCTCTTGAAGGTGGTGCATTTGAAGTTCTCATTCATCTCTTTACAATAATAGTCCTATTTTTTCTTCAGAAGGGGTCACTTTTCTTTTTCTTAGTCAGGGTTTCTCTGTAGCTTTGGAGCCTGTCGTGGAACTAGCTCTTGTAGACCAGGCTGGCCTTGATCTCAAAGAGATCCGCCTGCCTCTGCCTTCTAAGTGCTGTGTTTAAAGGCATGTGCCACCACTGCCCCCCTAGAGTGGTTCACTTTTTTGTGTATCTATTTGTAGTTCTGGGGTTCAAACCCAGGGCAAACCTGACAGACCTACTATTGGATTCCTACCCAGGTTTGTTGTTTTGGTTTCATGTTTTTGTTGTTGTTTTCTAAGACTCGATTGTGTAGCCCTGGCTGTCCTGGACCTGGCTTTGTAAAGGTGCTCTCACTCAGAGACCTGCCTGCCTCTGCCTCTTGAGTGCAGGGATTAAAGGTATGTTCTGCCATCACTGGCTTCCCTAGCCAGATTTTAACTCTTTGATTTTATATTTACAGTATTGGGGTGAAGTCCAGAGCTTGTGTATACTGAGCAAAGCCTTCATAGAACCACTCCCCCATTCACACTCCGATGGCCTGGTTTGCCATTTGTTTTTTTTTTTTGTTTGTTTGTTTTTTTTAAATTAGAGGGTATCTTTGATTTTTTTAAAAAATATTTATTTATTATGTATACAATATTCTGACTGTGTATGTGCCTACACTCCAGAAGAGAGCACCAGACCCCATTACAGATGGTTGTGAGCCACCATGTGGTTACTGGGAATTGAACTCGGGACAGTTGTGAGCCACCATGTGGTTACTGGGAATTGAACTCAGCACCTTTGGAAGAGCAGGCAATGCTCTTAACCTCTGAGCCATCTCTCCAGCCTCGGTATCTTTGATTTTTAACCTTAACGTTTTTTTGTTTCCCTTTCTGCCTTTAAATGGTTTTCAGTAGCATATTACTGGATGGAAAATTAAATTTTCACCTTTTTATAGTTGTTTCCTCAGCTAACAGTCTGTGAATGCTACTCTTGTTGTGTGCACCTACACTTTCTCAAGAGTACCTAATATTGTGTCTTGGCAGGAGCCCCAGGGAGCCCAGCTGCTGGCCCAGCAATCTCCTGGACCTTGCTTTCTTGAGATCAAACAGTTCCTGGAGTGTGCCCAGAACCAGAGTGATGTCAAGCTCTGCGAGAGCTTCAGTGAGGTGCTGCAGCAGTGCAGAATTGCAAATGGTAGGCGACCTGTCCATCTGTTCAGAGTGATTGATAGTCCTCAACCCTATTGGGTGGCTGTTCTCAACTTGCGAGTTGTCGTGACCCCTTTGGGGCCATCTAAGACATTGGAAAACACATATTTGTGATCTTCTTGGGTACTGACTCCCTGCTCTGTTGTAGTTTCCAGGCAGGGCTGCCTACATGCAAATAAGTCCACAAAAGGGGTAATCAGCGTGATGACATCATTGTGCTAACCCCATCACATACACCCTGTGCAAATGCGGGTATGTGACAGGGTTGGTGCCAAAATATAGTTATGCAGATCAGTCCCACATGTGTAGCCAGCAGCTACTGTGTTGAAAGCAGCAAACAACACTTCATGAATTACAATTACCGGTGTCAAATCATGTACTGTAAAGTCATCAACTACTGTAGAAAAAAGTATGGATTATGGGAACTATTTTTTGTTTGTTTGCTTGCTTGTTTTTAAGGCAGGGTTTCTCTATGTAATAGCTGTCCTGGAACTAGCTCTGTAGACCAGGCTGGCTTCGAACTCAGAGATCTGCCTGTCTCTGCCTCCCGCAGTATTAATCTGGATGCTGATTATGGTTTTTGGGATTTTTTTGATTTTCAAGAAAGGCTTTTTCTGTGTAGTCCTGGCTATTCTGGAACTCATTCTGTAGACCAGGCTGGCCTAGGACTCAAAGACTTGCCTATCTCTGCCTCCTGAGGGCTGGAACTAAATTGGCACCACTGCTCAGTGCCAGGTTTTTTTTTTTTTTAAAGATTTTATTTATTTATTATGTATACAGTATTCTCAGTATTCTGTCAGAATGTATGCCTGCACACCAGAAGAGGGCACCAGATCTCATTACAGATGATTGTGAGCCACCATGTGGTTGCTGGGAATTGAACTCAGGACCTTTAGAAGAGCAGGCAGTGCTCTTAACCGCTGAGCCATCTCTCCAGCCCCCGCCAGTTTTTTTTTTTTTTTTATGTTCAGTTGTGGGTGATGTGACTACTACCCCCCTTGTGATAGTAGCATATATGTTTTTTAAAAAAAGCTAAAAGAAACAAAAATCACAGTGAAAGGTAAATCATAGGAAACTTTACTGTATTGACTATACTATGCTGTGTATCATCTTTTGTATTATTATTATTTTTTTTGTTTTTTATTATTATTAAGTATACAGTGGTCTGTCTGCATGCATGCCTGCAGGCCAGAAGAGGGCACCAGATCTCCTTACAGGTGTTTGTGAACCACCATGTGGTTGCTGGGAATTGAACTCAGGACCTTTGGAAGAGCAGCCAGTGCTCTTAACCTCTGAGCCATCTCTCTAGCCCCAAAATTCTTCTTCTTCTTCTTCTTCTTTTTTTTTTTTTTTTGGTTTTTCAAGACAGGGTTTCTCTGTAGCTTTGGAGCCTGTCCTAGAACTAGCTCTTGTAGACCAGGCTGGCCTCGAACTCACAGAGATCCGCCTGCCTCTGCCTCCCACGTGCTGGGATTAAAGGCGTGTGCCATCACTGCCTGGCGTCTTTTTTTTTTTTTTTAAGATTTATTTATTTATTCATTATGTATACAACATTCTGCCTCCATGTATGCCTTCACGCCAGAAGAGGGCACCAGATCTCATTACAGATGGTTGTGAGCCAGCATGTGGTTGCTGGGAATTGAACTCAGGACCTCTGGAAGGGCAGCCAGTGCTCTTAACCACTGAGCCATCTCTCCAGCCCTGTTTTTGTTTTTTTGAGACAGGGTTTCACTGTAGCTTTGGAGCCTGTCTTGGAACTAGCTCTTGTAGACCAGGCTGGCCTCGAACTCACAGAGATCCTTCTGCCTCTGCCTCCCGAGTGTGCCACCACTGTCCAGTCATCTTCTGTATTATTAAAGCTACTGTCATGTATTATTTTCATTAGAGGGCCATCCCCCAAGAGTGGACCGTGTAGAGAAGAAGGTTAAGAACAGAAGATACAGTGAAGAATTTTTACGGTATGGTTTTACCTCAAAAATGACAGCAGGAATTGAGAAACCGCAGTGTGTTATTTGTGGGGATGTTCTCTCAGCGGAATCTATGAAGCCAAACAAATTGAAACGCCATTTTGACAGCAAGCACCTGAGCTTTGCTGACAAGGATATCAACTATTTTAGAAGCAAAGCTGATGAACTCAAGAAAGCCCGGCTTGACACTGGCAGCAAATATCCCAAACAGAATGTAATAGCCGTTGAGTTTTCCTATTTGGTGGCGCTCAGAATTGCCAGGACTATGAAGCCGCACAGCTTTGCTGAGGATTTACTGTTGCCAGCGGCCAAAGACAGTGTTCGAGTTCTGATTGGAAACGAATTTGGTATGCAGCTGAGCGCAGTTTCCCTATCTAATGACACTGTCCGCAGAAGAATAAATGACATGTCAGCTGATATTCTTAATCAGGTCATCCAGGAAATTAAATCTGCTCCGCTTCCAATATTTAGTATCCAGCTCGATGAATCTACAGACGTTGCAAACTGTTCCCAGTTACTGGTTTACGTGAGGTACATTAATGACGGCGACTTTAAAGATGAATTCCTTTTTTGCAAACCTCTTGAAACAACAGCCACTGCACATGATGTGTTTGACAGAGTTGGTTCATTTCTGAAGGAGCACAAGCTCTCGTGGGAAATGGTTTGTGGTGTTTGCACAGACGGTGCTCCGGCTATACTAGGCTGTCAGTCTGGATTTCAACGTTTGGTACTGAACGAGTCGCCGGAAGTCATCGGAACTCACTGTATGATTCATCTGCATGCATTAGCAATGAAGACACTGCCACAAGACTTAAAAGAAGTCATGAAAAGCATCGTCAGTTCTGTCAATTTAGTCAAGGCGAGCTCTTTAAACAGCCGACTGTTTTCGCAACTGTGCAATGAGTTTGATGCACCGAACAAAGCTCTGTTATTTCATACTGAAGGGAGGTGGTTGTCCAAAGGAACTGTTTTAAAATGTGTTTTTGAGCTTCGTGATGAACTCAGAATATTTTTTAGTCAGAAAGCAAGACCACAGTTCGAAGCACTTTTCAGTGATCAATGTGAATTGCAGAAAATAGCTTACTTGGTCGACATCTTTGCTGTCTTGTGTGAATTAAGTTTATCACTGCAAGGACCAAATGCAACATGTCTTGATTTGTCTGAAAAGATCCAGTCATTCCAAATGAAGCTTCAGCTTTGGCAAAAAGAGCTGGAAGAAAATAAAATCCACATGCTGCCTACCCTCTGTGCTTTCTTTGAGGAACATGACATTAAACCTTCCAGAAGGACTTCAGTGATCATTTCCATGAAAGAGCACTTGCACGTGCTTGCTGAAGAAATTTCATGGTACATTCCAAGTCTACCTGCCGTCCCATTTGCCCTTGCTAGAAGCCCATTCACAGTCAGAGTTGAAGATGTTCCTGAGACGGCACAAGAGGAGTTCGTCAAACTTATTAACAATGAAGCAGCGAGAGCTGACTTCTCTACGTTGCCAGTTACACAGTTCTGGGTCAAGTGTTTGCAGTCCTACCCTGTTCTGTCTGAGACTGTGCTGCGCCTCCTTCTTCCATTCCCAACAACATATCATTGTGAGACAGGGTTTTCCAACTTGTTGGTTATCAAGTCTAAATACAGACGTAGACTCGCTGTGGAAAATGATCTTCGTTGTGCTCTTGCAAAGACTGCCCCAAGAATTTCTGATCTAGTGAGAAAGAAGCAATCTCAGCCTTCACACTGATGTTGGCGTTGACTTTTTGCTTTTTTTTTTTTTTTTTTGTGCGTGTGTGTGTCTTTTTGTTTGTTTGTTTTGGTTTTTTTGTTTTTGTTTTTTGAGACAGGGTTTCTCTGTGGCTTTGGAACCCATCCTGGAACTGGCTCTGTGGACCAAGCTGGCCTCAAACTAATAGAGATCCACTTGTCTCTGCCTCCTGAGTGCTGGGTTTAAAGGTGTGCACCACCACTGCCTGGCTGAAGTTGGCATTTTACAGATACTGTTGCAAAATGTAGCAAGTTGTTGTGGGTTTTATTTTTTTGTTCTTTGTTTTGTTTTGTTTTTGGAGTTAGGGTTTGTCTGTGTAGCCTGGCTGTCCTGGAACTTGCATTGTATATCATGCTGACCTCAAACTCTAGAGATTCTCCTATCTCTACCTCCCAAGTGCTGGAATTAAAACCGCCACCTAGGTACTAATGTTATATTAAGACTGTTACCCAGGAGAGGTGGCTTCGAGGTTAAGAGCACTGGCTGAGTTAATTCCTGAGTTTAGTTCCTAGCAACCACATGGTGGCTACCGCCATCAATATTGAGATCTGGTGCCCTCTTCTGGCCTGCAGGCATACATGCAGGCAGAACACTGTATACACAATAAAAAACGACTTACCCATGATACTACACCATGATTCAAGACAAAATGTCATTATTTATAACTGGAAATAAATATTTCACAATATATACATACTGTTTTTCTTGGGGGGGGGATTAATCACTATGCTTTAATGATGTTCAATTTGTAACAATGAAAATAAGCTCTATGCCGGGTGGTGGTGGTGGTGGTTCACGCCTTAAATCCCAGCACTTGGGCGGCAGAGGCAGGTAAATCTCTGTGAGATCAAGGTCAGCCTGGCCTACAAAGTGAGTTCTAGGACAGCCAGGGCTACACAGAGAAACCCTGTCTGGAAAAACCGAAAAAGGAAAGAAAAAGAAAATAAATCCCACATATCAGATGTTTACATTACAAGTCATAACAGTAGCAAAATTATAGTTATGAAGTAGCAATGAAATAATTTTATGGTTGGGGTCAGCACAGCATGAGGAACTGTGTTAAAGGTCGCAGCAATAGGAGGGTTGAGAAGACTTGTTCCATAAGTAACATTTTCAGGGGATCTGATGTCCTTTTTGAAAACACTTCCATCACATTGCCTGTAGGAAAGTCTGTAGGGCTTTTTTTTTTAATTTAAAAAGTAAGATTTATTTATGTGTATCAGTGTTTTGGTCACCATCCTCGGGCACGAGGCATGCATGTGGTACATATACACACATGCAGGCAAAACACTGATACACATAGATAACTAAATCTTTTTCTTCTTCTTCTTATTTTGTTTGTTTTTCGAGACAGGGTTTCTCTGTAGCTTTGGAGCCTGTCCTGGAACTAGCTCTTGTAGACCAGGCTGGCCTCGAACTCACAGAGATCCTCCTGCCTCTGCCTCCCAAGTGCTGGGATTAAAGACGTGTGCCACTACCGCCCAGCTCAAACAAAATATTTTTTTATTTTATTGATATTTATTGAGCGCTACATTTTTCTCTGCTCCCCTCTTGCCTCTCCCTTCTCCCCTTCAGCCCTCCCCCAAGTTCCCCATGCTCCCAATTTACTCAGGAGATCTTGTCTTTTTACACTTTCTATTTCCCATGTAGATTATATCTATGTAAGTCTCTCTTAGTGTCTGCATTGTTGTCTAAGTTCTCTGAGATTGTGGTTTGTAGGCTGGCTTTCTTTGCTTTATGTTTAAAAACCACCTGTGAGTGAGTACATGTGATAATTGAAAAGAGTGTCTGGGTTACTTCACTCAAAAAAATGTCTTCTAGCTCCATCCATTTTCCTGTAAAATTCAAGCTGTCGTTATTTTTTTCTGCTGTGTAGTACTCCATTGTGTAAATGTACCACATTTTTCTTATCCATTCTTCAATCGAGGGGCATTTAGGTTGTTTCCAGGTTCTGGCTATGACAAACAAAGCTGCTATGAACATAGTTGAGCACATGTCCTTGTGGCACAATTGAACATCCTTTGGATATATACCCAAAAGTGGTATTACTTTGTCTTGAGGAAGGCTATTTCCTAATTTTCTGAGAAATCACCACACTGACATCCAAAGGGGTTGTACCAGCTTGCATTCCCACCAGCTATGCAGAAGTGTTCCCTTTTCCCCCACAACCTCTCCAGCATAAGTTGTCATCAGTGTTTTTGATCTTGGCCATTCTTTCAGATATAAGATGGAATCTCAGAGTTGTTTTGGTTTGCATTTCTCTGATGACTAAGGATGTTGAACATTTCCTTAAGTGTCTTTCAGCCATTTTAGATTCCTCTGTTGAGAGTTCTCTGTTTAGGTCTGTTCTCCTTTTTTTTTTTTTTTATTGGATTATGTGATCTTTTGGTGTCCAGTTTCTTGAGTTCTTTGTATATTTTGGAGATCAGACCTCTGTCTGATGTGGGATTAGTGAAGACCTTTTCCCATTCTGTAGGCTGTCGTTTTGTCTTGTTGACCATGTCTTTTGCTTTACAGAAGCTTCTCAGTTTCAGGAGGTCCCATTTATTAATTGTTTCTCTCAGTGTCTGTGCTGCTGGGGTTCTACTTAGGAAGAGGTTCCATGTGCCAATGTGTTCAAGTGTACTTCCCACTTTCTCTTCTATAAGGTTCAGTGTGGCTGGCTTTATGTTGAGGAACAAAACATTTTTTTAAAAAACTTTCTATTCCAGGCATTGGTGGCTCATGCCCTTAATCCCAGCACTTGGGATCCAGAGGCAGGGTGATCTCTATGAGTTAGAAGCCAGCCTGGTCTAGAGAATGCATACCAGGACAGCTATACTGAGAAACCCTGTCTCGAAAAAACAAGCCACTTCTAGTGATACAATTTCTCCAAGGTCATACCTCCTAAACCTCTCCAAGCACTGTTACCAGCTATTCAAATCAAACTACCACTCACAATAAATGAGAGAGAGAGAGATAGTATGTCCATGTCCACCTGTCCATCCTGCCACCTTGTGGGGTCTGGGGATGGAGTTCTGGTCATCAGATCTCTGTAGAAGTGCTATCTGTTGAGCCATCTTGCTAGCCCTTGAACAGCTACTTTTTATTTTTGTTCTTGCTTGGTTCTGTATGTGTGTGTGGAAGCACACGCATACATGCGCACATGCTCTTATATTCCATTCATTCGTACACACAGCGTGATGGAGGATGTTGAGTGTTTACTTCTATTGCTCTGCCTATTCTCTGGAGATAGGGTTTCTCAATGAATCTGTCCTGTTTTGGCTAGACTGGCTGACCAGCAAGCCCCAGTGAGTCTCTCCTGCCTCTCTTGATAGTCCCTCTACAGGGACGAGGGGAAAGGCCTATGCAGCCACTCCTGGCTTTTTATGTGCATGCTGGGAACCCAAAGTCCCCATGCTTGAATAATAAATGCTCTAGCCGGCCATGGTGGCGCACTTGGGAGACAGAGGCAGCCTGGTCTACAGAGTTAGTTCCAGGACAGGCTCCAAAGCTACAACAGAGGAACCCTGTCTTGAAAAGCCAAAAACAAAAAAACCAAAAACAAACTCTATCCAGTCCCTCCGTTCCAGGTTGGGATGGTCAGTCGGTCTGCTCAATTTATGAGGCATGCTTTTGAGTGTATCCGTTGAGGAAGTTTCCAGAGACTATAGACTGAGAAGGGGCAGCTCACCCTAAATGTAGATCACACCATCCAGTGGGCTGGGGTCTCGAATAAAAATGGAGGGGGGAAGAAAGCGAAGAAGGAGCCAGAATTCCCCTTCCTTTACTTCCTGATTGACGAATGCAGGTATGGACAAGTAGCCTCATGATCCTTCCCACTATGCCTTCCCATCTGATTGTATGTATTCTCAAACTGTGAGGCAAAACACACCCTCTTCTAAACTGATTCTTGCCAAGTATTTGGTTATAGCAATGAAAAAGTAATATTGAAGACAATAATCATGTCACATAAAGAAACGCACGAACAAAGGGAAAGTAGTTCCGCAAGCCTATTTCCTTTTGCAAAAATAAACCCAAACTAGGCTAGCCAATACATTCGGCCGGAAGGGCCCCCATCTTTTATCCCCGTGCTGGAATTACAGGTGTAATTCCACACTAGATTTATACAGTGCTGGGGGTGGAACACAGGGCTTCGTGCATGCTAGGTAAGCTCTCTACCTACTGAGCCACATTCCCTTGTTCCGTCCCTTCAGGTTTTTGACGAACCGCACCAGAAGGTTTATAGTTGTTAACAATACTGTCCCGCAGGAACACTCATGATTCCCAATAGGGAACAAAGAAGCATTGCCGGAATGCCACGCCCCTCTGTGAGGTCACAGGGCTTGCCCCTGGAGCGGAGCCAATAGGAGCACTGGGCGGGGCCTTCCGGCCGGAGTAGCCAGCGGCGGCGGCGGGCGGAGCGCAGCGGCGTGATGGACCCGCCATCTCGTCCTTCCGTCTCCCGCCCACGGGCTCGAGTGCGCCCGCCGCCGCCGGAGGCGCTGCCCACTGCGGGGTTCGATGACGAACTGTATGACAGCCTGGACTACTACTACCTGCGTGACTTCCCGGCCTCCGGAGCTGGCCGCAGCAAGGGCCGGACGCGGCGCGAGCAGCAACTGCGTACCAACCACCCGGTGCCCGGTGGCCACGAGCGCAAGGTGGCACAGATACTGATCAACGCTCAGCGTAAGCGGCGCCAACGCCAGCTGCAACCGCGGCCGCGCACGCGCCTGGCCTGAGCGGGTATGGGCAGGCAGAGCCCGTTGGTGGGGGGTAGGAAGTAGAATCGCCTATTATCTCAGGCTGGTCTCGAACCCACTATGTAGTTGAACTTCAGATTGTCCTGTCGCCAGCTTCCAAGAGCTAGGATGATAAGACATGTGCAACAATGCCTAGCTCTTTTTCTTTCTTTTTAGTAGTTTTATTTTTATTTTCTGTTTTTTCGAGACAGGGTTTCTCTATGTATACTTGGCTGTTCAGGAACTCACTCTATAGCCCAGGCTGACCTCGAGCTCACAGAGATCCGCCTGCCTCTGCCTCCCGAATGCTGGGATTAAAGGCGTGCGCCCCCACTGCCTGGCCTTTATTTTTTATTTTCTGACACAGTGTCGCCTAAACTGGCCTGGAACTCCTCAGCCTCCACCGTTCCCTTCCAAATGCCGAAATTTCAACCATGGGCCATGGTCACATGCTGTGATGTTTTATTGATGCGGCCCACTGTAGCCCAGGCTGGCATGGTATTTGTGACAATCCTCAACCTCTGCAGCCTTGAGATTAGGGGTCTGTGCCACCACGTTCGTTCATCTCTCACACCCTTCTAAGACTTCCCGCGTTAGTTGAAACTGTACCCGACCCCTCCCAGGTGTCTCCTGGCTGCTGGTGAAAGTGTATGCTTTGGCAGTTTGCAGTTAGGTGAGAAAGGCCGCGCTCAGAAATGCCGCGAGAAATCTATCTAGGCAGGCAGGGCAGCTTGCACCTGTAAACCATCTCATGCTCCAGAGACTACTGTTGGAGTTGGAGGCCAACCACGCAGCAATAGTGTGAGGCGATGTCTCCAAACAAAACAGTCCCCCCTTGTTTGCTTTCTGTTGCTGTGACAGACGCGGACCAAAGCACCGTGGGCAGGAGAGGGTTTCTTTCAGTTTAAAGCTTACAGAAGTCAGGGCAGGGACTCAAAGGCAGGAGCTGAAGCACAGTCCTTAGAGGTTCATGTTCACTCGCCTTATACCTCCCAGTACCACCTGCCGCGGTGATTCTGCCTACAGTTGGCTGGCCTCTCCCACATCAATGATTAATTGAGAAAATGCCCCCACAGACTTGTCTACAGACCAATCTGATACCTCTGTCTTCCCAGATGACCCTAGTATGTGTCAAGTTGACAAAAAAAAAAAAAAAAAAAAAGACGAATCAACAAAACAGGAGACAAGGGCTGAAGAGCTGCCTCAGAGGTTAAGAGCACTGGCTGCTCTTCCAGAGGTCCTGAGTTCAATTCCCAGCAACCTCCTGTAATGAGATCTGGTGCCCTCTTCTGGCCTGCAAGCAAACATGCAGGCAGAACACTATACATACTAAATAAGTAAATCTTTTTTTAAAAATATTTATTTATTTATTATGTATACAATATATGTCTGCAGGCCAGAAGAGGGCACCAGACCTCATTACAGATGGTTGTGAGGCACTATGTGGTTGCTGGGAATTGAACTCAGGACCTTTGGAATAGCAGGCAATGCTCTTAACCGCTGAGCCATCTCTCCAGCCCTAAATAAGTAAATCTTAAAAAACAAAACAAAACAACAGGAGAGAAAAACTAGGTATGATGGTGCACACCTGTACGCCTCTTAGCTCTAAGAAAGTGGTGAGGGAGTCAGAAGTTCAAGGTCAGAGACTGGAGGTGGCTCAGCAGTTAAAAGCACTTAACTGCTCTTTCAGAGGACACAGGATTGGTTCCCCCACCCACATCAGGTGCCTCATACCCTTCTGTAGCTCCAGTTCAAGAAGATCTAATACCCTCTGTGGCCTCCAGGGAGACTGCATGCACTTCACACACAGACGTATGGGCAAACACAAATATTTTTATTATTATTATTATTTTGGTTTTTTGAGACAGGGTTTCCCTGTAGCTTTGGAGCCTGTCCTTTCACTCACTGTGTAGACCAGGTTGGTCTCAAACTTACAGAGATTTGCCTGCCGTTGTCTCCCAAGTGCTGGGATTAAAGGCGTGCACCACCGCTGCTTGGCTCATGAATTTTTTTTTAAATAAAAAAGATTTTTAAAAAGTTCAAGCTTATTGGCTACATAGTCAGTTTGAGGCTAGCCTGGGCTACATGAGACAAAAAAGGAAGCCGCTGAGAAGCAGCTCACCTGACAGTGTTCCCTTAGTGTGCCTAACTCTCCAGGATCAGTCACCAGCATTGACTACATACCAGTAATCTTGGCATGAGGGCGGTGGAGGAAGGAGGATCAAAACTTTATGGTTATCCTCGGTTACACAGCCTGAGGTCAGCCCCAGCTACTTGAGACACTGTCTAAAAATAAATAAATAAATAAAAACAACCGACTAGTGGCTTTGACTTGTTCTCCTTGCCCTCAGGAAGCAGAGGCAGGAGGATGCTGAGCTGGCATCCAGCCTGGGTTTTGTTGTGAGTTTCAGATCCCCATGGGCTAGAGAGACACCTCGTCTCACAGGAGAGAGAACTAAGAACTTCTAGTGCTCTTCGTAAGATCTGGGGGGAGAACTGATGTTTGTTTCTTTCTTATTTTCTACAGGAAACCTGAAAGACCTCTTAAAAGTATTTTCGACCATCACT
>PVIU01003956.1:12705-59037 GCA_004026605.1 Ondatra zibethicus
GTGCCTCCCCTCCCCCCGCCCACCGAGGTGGTAACTGATTGCCAGTTAGTAAGTTCTTTTTTTTTTTTTTTATAATTTAGTTAACTTTATTTTATGTTGATTGATAGAAGGTATCAGATCCCCAGAAACTGGAGTTACAGACAGTTGTTAGCTGTCATGTGGGTACTGGGAATTGAACCCGGGTCCTCTGGAAGAACAGTCATTGTTCTTAACCACTGAGCCATCTCTCCAGCCCCCAGTTAGTAAGTTCTTGGACTCTAAATGTGAAGAAGAGATCACAAGGCGGGGGAGATAACTCGTTTGCTAAAGTGATTGCAGCCAAAGCCTGAGTTTGATCTTGAAAAGCCATGTTTTTGAAAAGCCGGTGAAGTGGCCCACACTTATAAGCCCAGTGTTTGGAAGGTAGAGACAAATTCCTGGGGCTCACTGACCAACTAGTATACCTTATGCGTTCCAGGCCAATGAGCAACACTGCCTTTAAAAAAAAAGATGGCTGTGTCCTAAAGATCCATACCTGATTTTGGGGGGTAATTGCCTCTACGTGTACATACTCATGCTCAAGTTTGTGAGTGTGTGTACACATGCACGTGAGTGCACAACCACACCTACCACAAACAGTGAACCGGGGAGACCCAAGATAGGATGTTTTACAAGAAAGAATTCTACCCATATGCCATCTCTGAAAGTTTGGTTTTGCTTTTGTGGGTAGTATTTTGGGGAGTGATTGAGATTGGGTCTTTCTACATAGCCTTGGCTGTCCTGAAGCTTTCTGTGGAAACCGCTGGCCAGGAGCTCACAAGTTCTGCCTACCTCTGCCTCCTGAGTGTTGAAATATATTAAATAAATGCACTACCAGTTCAGGCTGAAGGTTTTTGTTTTCAAGACAAGGTTTCTCTGTGTAGCCCTGACTTTCCTGGAACTTGCCCCGAAGACCAGGCTGGATTTGAACTCAAAGATCTGTCTGCCTCTGTCTCTGGAGTGCTGGCATTAAAGGCATGTGCCACCAGCTACCACCACCCACCACCACCAGGCATCAAGCTGAAGGTTTTACTTTACAGTAAGATATTGTGGTAGAGTGTTTGCCTAGTGTACTTGAAGCTATGGATTTCAGCCATAGAACCTACATTAATTGGGTGTGTGGTAGGTAGACCATGCCTGTAATCCCAGCACTTGGGAGTTACAGGTCTAAAGATCAGAAGTTTGAGGTCATTCTTTGTAAGTTCAGGGCTGGCCTGGGCTCTGAGAGACCTTAAGAGTAGGCCGTATTCAACAGTTGCTGAGATCTCGTTTGTTTCACAAGAGCTCTTTGACATGGTTGCGGCAGTCCCCATTTTAAGAAAGAGATTCTAATAATGCCCTGGTTAGCTTTTTAAAAAATTTATGTAGGGACTGGAGAGATGCTTAGAGGTTAAGTGCATTGACTGCTCTTCCAGAGGTCCTGATTTCAATTCCAAGCAATCACATGGTGGCTCACAACCATTTGTAATGAGATCTGGTGCCTTCTGGTGTGCCCACAGTCTTGCAGACAGAACACTGTATACATAATAAATAAATACATCTTTTTAAAAAAAATGATGTGTCTGTTTGTGTATATGTCGTGTGTATTCTGGTAATCCCAGAGGCCAGAAGAGAGTGTCGGGTCTCCTGATGCTGCAATTAATATAGGCAGTTGTAAGCCGTCTGCTGTGGGTGCTGGAAATCAAAGGCAGGTCATCTGGAAGCTCAGTAAACAATCTTAACCACTGTGCTGTCTCTCCAGTTCCCTAGTTCAATTTGGCACAGCCTATAGTCATCTGAGAAGGAAAGCCTCTATTGAGCAATGCCCTAGATAAAACTGTCCTGCCAATGAGGCAGTGGGGGGGGGGTTGTCTTGATTACTGAGTAGGAAGAACCCAGCCCACTACGGGTGCTACCATTCCCTTGGAAGGTGGCCTTGGACTGTATAAATAGGGAAACCTGTTTTGGTGTCTTTAATCTCAGCACTTCGGAGGTACAGGCAGGCAGATTTCTCTGGGT
Organism: Ondatra zibethicus; assembly: GCA_004026605.1. NCBI lineage: Eukaryota > Metazoa > Chordata > Mammalia > Rodentia > Cricetidae > Ondatra > Ondatra zibethicus. Next base: position 14,722 of record PVIU01003956.1, read on the forward strand.
TTGAGGCCAGCCTGGTCTACATAGTGAGTTCCAGGCCAGCCAAGGCTACATAGTTAAACCCTGTCTCAAACATAACAGAAAGGTGGCTGAAGTGAGACAGCACACAGCATTCCTCTGTGGCTTCTGCTTCACACTCCTGCTTGAGTTCTTGCCCTGACTTCCCTCAGTGATGGGTGGTGCCCTGGAAGTGGAAGCCAAATAAACCCTTTCCTCCCCTAACTTGCTTTTCGTTTGATTATTTTCACAACAGAAAGGAAACCAGAATAAATGCGGGCAAAGTAACATGCAGAGATCATGCAGAAGTAAAGCAGTGAACCTGGTCCTGGTAACTGTGCTCCTGGTGTGTAGTGCATGTGAGGGTTTCACATTCACTTATCCCTAGGATTTAGCTTTGAGGTCTGATAAAAATTATGCTTAAGCCAGTCATATTTTAATAACCTTTTCTGCTTGTTTATTTGTTTGTTAGTTTGTTTTTCGGGGTTGGGTGGTTCTTTTTTGCTATCTTCCTTCTCTCTGTCTCTCATAAGGCAAGGCCTTACTATGTAGCCCTGGCTGCCTTCAAAATTGGTACATAGACCAAGCTGGCTTCATACTCACAGAGATCCCCCTGTCTCTACTGAATATTGGAATTAAAGCATGCACCTCCAGGCTGAGCTTAACAATATTTTTGAAAATAGTTTTTTTTTAACCAGAGGCTCATATTTTTCATGCTGATGAGTGATGTGTCTCTTCTCTTCTCTCTCTCTTTCTCTCTGTTTTTTTAAAAATATTTATTTATTATGTATACAATATTCTGTCTGTGTGTAGGCCTGCAGGCCAGAAGAGGGCACCAGACCCCATTACAGATGGTTGTGAGCCACCATGTGGTTGCTGGGAATTGAACTCAGGACCTTTAGAAGAGCAGGCAATGCTCTTAACCTCTGAGCCATCTCTCCAGCCCCCTCTCTCTGGTTTTTTAAGACAGTTTCTCTGTGTAGCCTGGCTGTTCTGGAACTCACTCTGTAGACCAGGCTGGCCTTGAACTCGGAGATCTGCCTGCCTCTGCCTCCCGACTGCTGGGATTAAAGGTGTGCGCCACCACCGCCCAGCCTCAAATGTTTTAATGCCTCCAAGATTTTAAAGAAGCATTCTAGGTACTCCACACCAGCAGGGAGTCAAAAACATTCCCTCTTTTTAGCTTCTTTTCCTCAGCCTGGAGACAATCTATACTTCAGTCACCCACAAAGTCTTTTTCAGGCCAGAGTGGAGTTATACAGGACAGCCAAAGCTGCAGGTAGTTTTTGTTTCTCTTCTGCCTTCAGTCAGTCCCTCTGCGCCTTGCAGTGATGCCTGGGCTAGGCGAGGAGAGAAGCTTTACTGAGAGGAACCACCTTACTTAGAGCGGAGGCTTTGGGGCTTTCCCGCTGCAGCATCTAACAGCTGCTTTCAGCTTCCCCCAGGCTGCTTTTCTCATTCGTGAAGTGGGAATAACGGGATGATTGTCTTAGGGTTGCTATCGCTGTGATGAGACACCACAACCAAAGCAACATGAGAAACATACGGTTTATTTCTCCCACAGCTCCATACAATAGCTTATCATCGAGCCAGGCAGTGGTGGCGTATGCCTTTACTCCCAGCACTCAGGAGGAGAGGCAGACAGATCTCGGAGTTCGAGGTCAGCGTGGTCTACAAAGTGAGTCCCAGGACAGCCAGGGCTGTTACACAGAGAGACCCTATCTCGAAGAACCAAAACCAAACAAAACCAAACCAAAACCCCAAACAAAAACCAATCACAGAACCTGCGGTTATAACTCAACACAAGTGTTATTTAATATGTGCTCGGTCTCTGATGTTCAATCCCCAACACCACATTTTATGCCAATTATCACAAAGTCCGGGCCTTAAAGTCTTAATAACTGCTGTTCCCTCCTGAAATGCTCACATCCTTAATAAAGACATGGCTTGCTTCTCCAACTCATCAACTCAATTTGATGTTGTTGTTCAAGAGTCCTATCCTGGGGTAGCAAAGACAGCTCAGTGGATGAAGATGCGTGCTGCCAAATATGATGACTTGAGATCAATCCCTGGAACCCACATGATCGAAGGAGAGAACTGACTCCCAAAATTTGTCCTCTGATGTTGGAGAAGGGCCACTTGTTTGTTTTCTATTAATCTATATATCGCCACATGGCAGTGGCTTATCAGCTAAAGTTCCCAGCATCTGTCTCAAGTGATGGATCCATGGCTTCTCTCTGACTCCGCCCTTCTTTCTCCCAACATACAGCCTAGCTTTCCCTGCCTAGTTCTGTTCTTCCCTGCCATAGGTTCAAATAAGTTCTTTACTCATTAATCAATAAAAGCAACACATAGACATAGGGACCTCCCACACTATTTCCCCTTTTCTGTTTAAACAAAAAGGAAGGTTTTAACTTTAACATAGTAAAATTATGTATAACAAAACAGGTATCAAGCAAGAATTACAGTTACCATATTTATATCTACTTTATCTTTTATCACAACTAAGGAAAACTATAATTATAACTATCTATTCTTCAACTCCATCAAAGACTCCAGAAGGATATAACATTACCTAAGTAAACAGGAAGTTCATTGTAAGCAACTTCCAAAACCCTAGAATTGACAGAGAATTCTCACTGCCCAAACAGTTACTCAAAGTTCCTCTGTACCTTTGGGGCACCCATCTTCAGCCTACAGGCCCATAGTATCCAGCAGACTTTTTCACGAAGCAGGAAATTTCCTATATTGGCAGTTTGCCAGTCACTTTCTTTCGTATCCTGCAGAATGTCTAGTAGAGTCTTTTATGAAGCAGGAACCCTGAAGGACCATCTCACCTTTAGGCAAGTTCAGCAGTCATTTCTCTGTGGGTCCTGCATGTCCAGTCAAGCAGTCCAGCTAAAATGGCTAACCAACTCCATAAGGAGCTTCTTCAATGCCCATCTTCCTCTTGTAGTAGATTGGTGTTGTTAGGAGCAGATGTGTCTCACTGTCATGAAAAATCTTAAGTTCTTCAACATTTTAAATGCCATATTCAGAAGGTCTCTGAAAGATTTGAAGAATACCTATCTAACTGAAATATATCTCTATACATCTAGAAAATCTAATATGACTACAAGCTTGACTAATATAGATGAGTATCTATTAACTTACATTTCTTAATTATACATTACATTTTTTAAATGAGTTACACAAGCACAATACCTTAAGATCAGAAATACATATACATATAACAAATTTGACTTTAAATTTGTATCAATAAGCAAGATCCATACCAATGCAAATTATTCATATCTATATCATATCCCCCTTTAAATGTAAACAAACATTTATAGACAATATTTGGGAATATGGGCATAGTTTTCTTCATACTGCTTCCTGATGATTGTTGGGCATAGTAATTTTTGGGGGTGTTCATGGTGACCTTCAGGGGGTCTTGTTACATCAAACCACACCAGTCTGGAAGCAATCCACAGGTTCTCATCCTCTGTGGAAACAAGAGAAGAACCTCTTTTCCAAAGCAACATATCCTTAGACCCAAATTTGGAAGTCATGATACCTTTATAATATACATGCTGGTTTAGCTTAGCAGCCCATACAATGAAATTTCTCTCTGTACTTAGCTCATTCACAGTCAAAAAATTAAAAGAAAACACAATAATATACATAATCCAGACTCTGTGAATTTTCCATTTTTACATGGCTTATTTTTCTTTACTCCTTTTAATATATGACTGTCTGTACTTTGTCTCTTTAAAGACTTTATTTTATTTTTTAAAAAGCCATTTACTTCTTTTTATAACTCTCTGTACTCTTTTTCTTCTCTCTCCCAAGCCCACATACATTTATACAACACTGTGACTCATCTGGATTTGTCTTTATTACATATCCATAATTCTTTACTGTCCAGGAGCACTTTTTAAAATGCTAAGCGCTTCTTAAAACTTAAACTGCATCATTACTATGGCATATACGGTACCTTCTGCTTGCCCACCCAGTCCAGCAAGGTGGAGCCCCTCATGCCTCTGAGAGCCATGCACACAGCCCCATTCTCAGGCACACAGCAAATCCATGTCCCCATTAAGCAAGCTGCAGCAGTCTGCTCACAAACCCCATTCAAATGCTCTGTAGCTGGACCTCCTGCCTGAAAGAGAGTTCGCGCTGGTAGCACAACCCAGAAAGCTGGCATTTCAAAACAGCACGGTTTTTTCCTGCTACCACTGAATCAGGAAAACCTCTCTTAAAGAAGCTGCAGCGAGCTGCCAGCTGAAAAAGAAATGCGGCTAAACTCTGTTTTTTTGTGTCTAGAGTTCCTTTCTAAGCCCTCTCAGGTTTTACATGGATTTAGTCCACCACATTGGTGCGCCAGTTTGTTGGAAGAGGGCCACTTGCTGGTTCCCGGCCACCTGGCTAGCTTAGACCCGAAATAATCACACAGAAACTGTATTAATTAAATCACTGCTTGGCCCGTTAGTTTTAGCTTCTTATTGGCTAACTTATATTAATTTAATACATTTCTATTAATCTGTATATCACCACATGGCTGTAGCTTACCAGGTAAAGTTCCCAGCATCTATCTCTGGCGGCTCTATGGCTTCTCTCCGACTCTGCCCTCTTTCTCCCAGCATACAGTCTAGTTTTTCCCGCCTAGTTCTGTTCTGCCCTTGCTGCAGGCTCAGAGAAATTCTTTATTCATTAACCAATAAAAGCAACACATAGAAGGACCTCCCACACCACCTCTGACCTCCACAACATTTACATCAACACACACAGATACACACAGATAACATTTTAGAGGCCTGTCCTGCTCATTCTCGCTCTCTCTCTCTCCTCACTCCTCTCTCTTTCCCGGGTTTTTTTTTTTTTTTTGAGACAGTGTTTATTTGTGTGGCTTTGGTTGTCCTAGAATTAGCTCTGTAGACCAGCTCTCGGGAGGCAAAGGTAGATGGATCTCAGTGTGTTTGAGGCCACCCTGATCTACAGAGTGAGTTCCAGGACAGCCAGTACTGTTATATAGAGAAACCTTGTGTCAGAAAACAAAACAAACAAACAAACAAAAATTTGCTGAGTAGAAACTAAAATGCCTTCCCCTATAGTGTAGTGTGCTCTATAGAGCTAGTTCCAGGATGGCCAAGGCTCCACAGAACACTGTCTCAATAAGTAAATAATAAAGGAAGTGTTTTTTATTTAGTTTTTAAAATAAATTTATTTTTATTTTATGTGCATTGGTGTTTGGTCCCTGGAACTGGAACAGTTGTTGTGAGCTAGCCTGAGGTTGCTGGGAATTGAACCAGGGTCCTCTGGAAGAGTAGTCAGTGTCTTAACCGATGAGCCATCTCTCCAGCCCCAATTTTATTTTTAATAATAGCTCTCATTCAACTGTGGCTACTGCTCAGATAGGAGCATCGAATAGGAGGTTTCATTAACACCCACCCCTAGGCTTATGCATTCCACATATGTTGTCATTCTCAAATCTCTTTCAGGTCCCCATCCAAGGTTACACTTTGAATAATTTAAACCGAGATCGGACACTTCAAGTCAGGCCACTTGGGCCGATGGAGCAAAGACATTGCCAGAGTTATCTCTTAAGTATACCAGAGCTATTCTTTTCAAACAGTTATTACCCAGGCTCACCTTGCACACCTGGCAGAATTATGCTTTTGCTTTCTTTTTTCTTTTTCTTAATAAGAGCACAGGGGACTTAATGGTATATCAGGATTTAGTGCTAGTTGTGACTCTGAGCTCCCCCATTAAGCTGCCCTTTAGAGTAGTGGTTCTCAACCTTCCTAATGCTGCAACCCTTTCATACAGTACGGGTACTTATGTGGGTCTGTCAGCATGTGGGTAGACCTCCTGGAGGGCGGCAGTTCCTTAGACCATTGGAAGGAAACGTGATAGCCTAATGACCCTCAAGGGATCACCACCCACAGGTTGAGAACTGATGCTCATACACATAAAATAAAAATAAGTCTTAAAAAAGAGTCTGGGAAGCCGGGCAGTGGTGGCACACGCCTGTAATCTTAGCACTCGGGAGGCAGAGGCAGGCTGATCTTTGTGAGTTTCAGGCTCAAGAACAACCAGGGCTACACAAAGAAACTCCGTTTGGGGGAGGAGAGGAGTCTGGAAAATGCTATACAAAAGCAGAGGTGGGGGAGGATATAAGCATAATTAGGGTATGAAGGTACTCTCTTGAATTCTCAACCCTCTATAGATGCAAGAAGGACCCAGAATTCAAGGGCATCCTCAGCTACACAGTAATCTGAAGGCCAGCCTGTGCTACAGGAGACCCTGTCTAGAGGGAAAATAGAGGGTTTTTGTTGTTGTTGTTGTTGTTGTTGTTTTATGACTAGCAAGCTGGGCATGTTTATAATCCCATGGGAGGCTGGGTGAGGCAGGAGAATTGCCACAAGTGTTAATCCAGCCTGGGCTACAGAATAAACAAACAAAAATAAATCGAGGAAAGAGGGAGAGAAGGAAGGAGAGAGAGAGAGAGCCTGGCTCCCTAGAGCCCTGACTTTCGCTGGGAGCATGAAAATCTGTGGTACTGGGGCTCGTAACATCACGTTCCACATTCCGTATGGTGGAGGTCACCAAGACATAGCTCTCACACAGGCACCACCAAAGTACCAGCTTCCTGTCTCCCTGGTGCACCACACCGTTTAAGGCTCCCGTTGTTTGGGACGTGTTCTGTCCCAGTATTGCCTTGTACCGGTGAGTCAGCTTCCGTCTACTGCCTGTCTGACTCTGCATTACATCCGGGAAGTGTGTGTTTGAGAAACAGTTGGCAGGGAGTAGATGCAGCCTCACCTTGACCTGTACAGCGGACTGAAGATGAGCGATCAACATGAGGATGATGCCTTTGTTTTTCCGAGACTACCTTTGCTCACAGGATTCTTCAAGTGGAAACTCAATTCTCCCAAGGAACCCTCGGAAAGCATTCTTGAGTCAATGTTGCATATGTTTGGTTTGGTTGGCTTGGGGTTAGGTCTGCAGAGCTGAAACAGTCTCGACTCTGTATCCCAGGCTACCCCGGAAATCACAACTATCCCCCTCTCTCGGCCTCTCAGGTGCGCTACAATTACAAATGCGATCCCCTCACAACAGAAGCTCAAGGGCCAAAGGTTCATAAGCCCTGTACTAGGGAAACCAAACTAAGGACCGGCGAGCTCAGTTTAGCTGCCAGTGTCATCAAGAGTATTTTTAAGCTATAGTCTATAATGTAATCTATAAAGTGCCTTCAATACAATATAAAATATATGATATATATTAGAATACAATCTATAAAGGCATTTTTCTGTCTTGCACCAACAACCTGTCTTCCAAATCTGGTTGCTTCCACTCATGTCCAGTGCTCTGCTTGCTCATGTTGCAATGTTCTGCTTACTCATGTCCCCGTGCCCTGCTTGCTCATGTCCCCGTGCCCTGCTTGCTCATGTGCAAGCGCTCTGCTTAAAGGACACATTTTTTTTTTACAACACTATTACTGCCTTTGTTCTCTGTGTTTATTTCTCCTTGCAGACATCGACTGAGCATTTACTCCAACAGGGTCAGAAGTGCTGCACACTTGTAATGTCAGTCCTGGGCAGGCCCAGCCTGGCCTCCAACTCATGAGCCTCCTGCCTCAGTCTCCCAGGTGCTGGGGTTGCAGAAGCACACAACCATGGGTAGCAAACTTTCTTGTCAGGTTACCTTTGGACCGCCAGCCCATGAATAATTACTTGGAGACTTCTTATTAATTATAAGCCTTAAGTTAGGCTTTTCTCCCACTAGCTCTTATAACTTAATAACATATATATGTGTATATATATTCATATGTGTATATATTTGTTTGTTTTGCAAGACAGGGTTTGTAGCTTTGGAGCCTGTCCTGGAACTTGCTCTGTAGACCAGGCTGGTGTCAAACTCATAGAGATCCCCCTGTCTCTGCCTCCCAAGTGCTGGGATTAAAGGCGTGCGCCACCACCGCCCAGCTAGGAATTTAAATTTTAAAAAATTTAAAAAAGGAAAGAGTGAAATAAAAGAGCCCGACATACTGGCATAGTGATCTGGTGGGAAGTGCCTGTAATTCTGGCGCTTCAGAGGTACAGGCAGGAGGATCAAGAATTCAACACTGTTCTTGACTATATAACTAGTTCCAGGCTACCCTGGGCTCTGTCAAATCCTGCCCTCCTCCCCCGACAAAAGAAGTTTCATGCCAGGCGGTGGTATGTGCTGGAAATCCTAGGCCAGAATGTTATAGACAGTTAGGAGCTGCCGTGTGTGCTTGAAATTGAAGTCATGTCCCTGGAGGAGCAGTCAATGCTCTTAATCTTTGAGCCATCTCTCCAGTCCCACCCCATGCCCAGCTTTTAAATGTATGTTTTGGAGGGTCAAATTCCAGTTCTTTTTAATTTTTTTATTATTTATTTATGTGTAAGTATGTGTGTCTGTGTATGTGCCCAAGGAGGTGAGAGGGGTCAGCTCTCTGGAGCTGGAGTTCCGGGAGCTGTGAGCTGCTGATGGAGGTGCTGGGAATAGAACGTGGCTCCTCTGCAAGAACAACGTGTGCTCTTAACCACTGAGACATTTCTCCAGCCCAAACAAATGAGTAGATTTTTGTTTTGTTTTGTTTTTTCGAGACAGAGTTTCTCTGTGTAGCCTTGGCTGTCCTGGAACTTATTCTTTAGACAAAGATGGCCTTGAACTCACAAATTTCCACCTGTCTCTGCATCCTGGGTGCTGGGATTAAAGGCATTCGCTACCACTGTGCGGACAGATTTATTTTTATTTTTGTGTATGGGGTTTTGCCTGCATGTATGTCTGTGCACTACATGCATGCAGTGCTTGTAGTGGCCAGAAGAGGGCATCAGATACCCCAGGACTGGATTTACAGAAGGCTGTGAGCCGAGCATTGAACCTAGAGCCTCTAGAAAAGCAGCCAACGCTCTTAACTGCTGGGCCATCCATCTCTCTAGACCTAAGACTTATTTTTTATTTTTAAGTCATGTGTATGTGTGTGTCTAGTCAAGTGTGTGAGAGTTCCCAAGGAAGTCAGAAGAGGACATCGTCTCCCCGAGAGGTAGAGTTATAGACCGTCATGAGCCGCCCAGTGTGGATGCTGCGATCTGAACTCCCATCCTGGGCGAGAGACACAAGTGCTCTTAACTGCTGCCATCTCTCCAGCCCTCTCACGCTTGCTCTTGTGAAGACAGGACAGAGTGGGGATGGTTAAGGAGTTTGGGTTTTTTCCCCTCTTTTGCTTTTTAAATCCGGAGCGGTACGATCACATTCATCATTCAGGCTGTATCTGACAGACATCAGGAACAGATGGCTCAGTGTCTGTGCTGGAGACCTATGCGGTGGAATACGCTAGGATTAGGGAAGGCTTTTGAAAATTAAACAAGAGTGGTTTAAATGCTGCCAAGAAATAACTATGGGGCGGGGCGGGGGGTGACTAAAGAAAAAGTGGAAGGAAAATTGGTAAGTGAGAAGGCAGGGAGGGAGGAGATCCCCTGGGGGAGGAATTGCATCCCCCTCCCACTCCCCCCACCCCTTCCTAACACCCCCCCCCCTCGTGTTGGGAACAGGTCTTTACCAAGCTACAAGGTCTTTGCCTCTGAGCCACGCCCCCTGCTCCTTCCTAGCCTTTGGTTATAACAGAAGGAATGTTGGGGTAGTATATAAATTCAAGGCCCAAAAGTTCAAGAGGGAGTCAAGTGCAGTAGCAAATACCTGCTAATCGCAGAGCTGCAGAGGTAGACAGGCAGCAGGTGAGGGTTTCCAGGTCATCCTCAGCTACACAGCAAGATGGGGCCAGCCTAGGGCTACATGAGACCCTACTTCAAAAAAATAAAAAAACAAAAACAAAAAAACAAAAGCTGGCAAGAGACGTGCCATCTCCTTGGAAGCATCAACGGTCCAGTGAAGGGTGGTGGTTATGAAGTTATTATACAATGGCTCCATGTGATATTTTTAAAGGTTTATTTATTATTAATAACAGAATTCTTTATTGATTCACTGGAAGTTTCACATCATGTGCCCGACTCCCTCTCGCCTCCCAGCCCCCCACCCCTGCAGTATCCCCCTCCAGAAGAACCCCGCAAATTAATTACAAACAAAACAAACAAAAAACCACCTTGCTCCTCCATCTTTCCGTCCTCTCCAGCACCTCGTCATTCGTCCTGGTTTATTTATTTTTATTTATACGTGTGTTTTTACCTACATGGATGTTTATGCTCCACATGTGGTGGTGCTTGCAGAGGCCAGACGAGACCCCTTGAACCAGTTAGAGATGGTTGGAAGCCACTAAGTGGATGCTGGGAATGGACCCCAGGTCCTCTGGGAGAGCAGCCAGTGCTCTTAATCACTCTCCAGCTACCCAGCTCCGTGTGATCATCCTCCTGCCCTTCTCACAGAGCCAGCAAACCAGAAGTTCCAGCTGCCCTTTCCTCTCCCCTCATCACCTTCCCTAAAATATTTCTTCTGCAGATGTCAGCTGTGGTCAAACTTGGTCCTCAGCGGAGATGGGAGAGGCGCGGGAGAAGGGGGCTTGCCTTTATGCCGGACAGGCTCCCGCCCTGTATAGGTTGGTCGTCCCTAGCAGCAGCTTTCCACAGCACTGGTTCACTTTTCTAGTGGAGCGCCACAAAAACAGCAACAAACAACAGCAAAGAACACTAGCAAATACGCTGACTTGAGAAGTAGCTGCCTAGGCTGAGAAGGAATGCCCAAGAAGGGATTCATTCCAAGTGGAGGTCCAAGCCGTCTTGGAGAGGACATGGTCCTAAGACTGAACGGTCAGAACAGAGTGTGTAACACGTTAGAAGTTCACCCTGTGGAATTTATCACAAGTCTGCCCTCAAAGATGCTAGATTAAATAGATTAAATAGCGTAAATTTGAAACATTTTGTTGATAATGTCTCTTGGGGTGCTCTACTAGAAAAGTGGACAAATGCTCTGTCTTAGAGGTATACTCCCAGTCAAACTTTCCTCCAGGCTCCGCCTCCTAAGTGCTGAGATTATTTTCTATTTTTTTCCATGATATTTATTGAGCTCTACATTTTTCTCTGCTCCCCTCTCTGCCACTCCCCTGACCCCTTCAGCCCTCCCGCAAGGTCCCTATGCTCCCAATTTACTCAGGAGATCTTGTCTTTTTATACTTTCTACTTCTCATGTAGATTAGATCTATGTAAGTCTCTCTTAGTGTCCGTATTGTTGTCTAAGTTCTCTGGGATTGTGGTTTGTAGGCTGGCTTTCTTTGCCTTATGTTATCTACTTTACAGCTATATATTCCTTCCTTCCTTCAATTCTTTCGTTCTTTCTTCCTTTCTTTCCTTTTTAAAGTCTTACCGTGTAAAGCCTGGCTCTGGCCTTGGTCTACCATACAGACCAAGCTAACCTCAAACTCACAGAGATTGCCTGCCTTGGTCTCTTGAGAAGGCCATATTGTTGTTGAGACAGGGTCTCACTCTGTAGTTTTGGTTGGTCTGGAACTTTCTATGTAGATGAAGCTTGCCTTAAACTCACAGAGAGACACCCTCCTTTGCCTCCAGAGCGCCGGAATTCACACACGTGCCATGACGTGTGGATCCCTCACAAAAATATGATAAAATGTGATTTAAAAGAACTGCTATATCTGAGGAAGATTCAGTTGGGGACAGTCATGAGCCTATGTGACTCATGCCCTAGGGAGTTTCCAGAAGGTAAGTACAATGGAGACAGGACCAGTGACATTCCTTTATGATTATGATTGTGCCTTTGTTTTTCACTTCTGACCTAGCACTGGCATTTCTGGGAGACACGGGTTACACCTTTACTGTCACTTGATTTTTGCAGATTATTGGTGGCTTAAACTTTTACTAGTAATAGTGCAAATATGTGACTCTCTTTATCCTCATTCCGTGTCTGTAAACTCATCTAAACATGGATCAGAAATAATTTGGAAAAGGGCTAGAGAGATGGCTTAATGGTTAATAACACTTACTGCTATTCTTTTGTTTTTTTGTTTGTTTTTTGAGACAGGGTTTCTCTGTAGCTTTGGAGCCTGTCCTGGAACTCGTTCTATAGATCAGGCTGGCCTTGAACTCACAGAGATCCACCTGCCTTTACCTCCCAAGTGCTGTGATTAAAGCCACCACCGCCTGGGTAGCACTTACTACTCTTTTTTTTTAAAAAAATATTTATTTATTTATTATGTATACAATATTCTGTCTGTGTGTATGTCTGCAGGCCAGAAGAGGGCACCAGACCTCATTACAGATGGTTGTGAGCCACCATGTGGTTGCTGGGAATTGAACTCAGGACCTTTGGAAGAGCAGGCAATGATCTTAACCTCTGAGCCATCTCTCCAGCCCACACTTACTACTCTTGCAGAGGACTTTTAAGCACACAAAACATATCCTTGGTTCTAGCTCTAGGGTATCCAGTGCCCTCTTCTGGCCTCCTCAGGAACCTGCATGCATTTGCACACACACACACACACACACACACACACACACACACACACACACACACACACACACGTAAACACATAATAAAAAATTTACTACCAGGCATGGTGGCACATACCTTTAATCCCATCACTCAGGAGGCAAAGGCAGGTGGATCTCTCTGAGTTTGAGGCCAGCCTGGTCTACAGTCTGAGTTCCAGGACAGCCAAAGATACACAGAGGAACCGTGTCTTGAAAAACCAAAAAAAAAAAAAACCAAAAAAACAAAAAAACCCCCCAAAAAAACCCCCAAAAAACAAAAACAAAACAAAAAACAAAAAATCCCCACAAACTTAAAAACTTAAAAAAATTACTAATATTTGGGAAGGAACTGGAGTGATGGTTCAGTGGTTAAGAGCACTTGCTTATGTAGCAGGATACAAGATTAACTCAAAAAAAAAATCAGTAGCCCTCTTGTACACAGATGATAAAAGGGCTGAGGAAGAAATCAGAGAATCAACACCCTTCACAATAGCCACAAATGGCATAAAATATCTTGGAGTAACTCTAACCAAACAAGTAGAAGACTTGTATTGTATGACAAGAATTTTAAATCTTTTTTTTTTTTTAAAGAAGGGTCCTAGGTTCAGATTGCCCTGGCAATCACATACTGTTGTCTTGACTATGTGGTCCTAACGCCCTAACCGAGGTATTTTATTTATTTATTTATTTATTTATTTATTTATTTATTTATTTATTTATTTATTTATTATGTATACAATATTCTGTCTGTGTGTATGCTTGTAGGCCAGAAAAGGGCACCAGATCCCATTACAGATGGTTGTGAGCCACCATGTGGTTGCTGGGAATTGAACTCAGGACCTTTGGAAGAGCAGGCAATGCTCTTAACCTCTGAGCCATCTCTCCAGCTCCAAGAACTTTAAATCTTTGAAGAAAGAAATTAAGAAGACACCAGAAAATGGAAAGACCTCCCATGCTCTTGGGTAGGCAGAATTAATATAGTGAAAATGGCAATCCTACCAAAAGCAATCTACAGATTCAATGCAATGTCCATCAAAATCCCAACAAAATTCTTCAAAGATCTTGAAAGAACGGTATTCAACTTCATTTGGAAAAGCAAAAAACCCAGGATAGCCAAAACAATCCTGGGCAACAAAAGATCTTCTGCAGGCATCACAATCCCTGACTTCAAACTCTACTACAGAGCTACAGTACTGAAAACAGCCTGGTACTGGCATAAGAACAGACAGGAGGACCAATGGAACCCAATAGAAGACCAGGATATCAATCCACACATCTTCGAACACCTGATATTTGATAAACAAAAAATATCAAATGGAAAAAGAAAGCATATTCAACAAGTGGTGCTGGCATAACTGGATATCAACATGTAGAAAAATGAAAATAGACCCGTATCTATCACCATATACAAAACTCAAATCCAAATGGATCAAAGACCTCAACATAAAGCCAGCCACACTGAACCTTATAGAAGAGAAAGTGGGAAGTACACATGAATGCACTGGCACCGGGAACCACTTCCTAAATAGAACCCCAGCAGCACAGACACTGAGAGAAACAAATAATAAATGGGACCTCCTGAAACTGAGAAGCTTCTGTAAAGCAAAGGACACACTCAACAAGACAAAAACGACGGCCTACAGAATGGGAAAAGATCTTCACTAATCCCACATCAGATAGAGGTCTGATCTCCAAAATATACAAAGAACTCAAGAAATTGGACACCAAAAGATCACATAATCCAATTTAAAAAATGGAGTACAGACCTAAACAGAGAACTCTCAACAGAGGAATCTAAAATGGCTGAAAGACACTTAAGGAAATGTTCAACATCCTTAGTCATCAGAGAAATGCAAATCAAAACAACTCTGAGATTCCATCTTACACCTGTAAGAATGGCCAAGATCAAAAACACTGATGACAACTTATGCTGGAAAGGTAGTGGGGGAAAGGGAACACTCCTGCATTGCTGGTGGGAATGCAAGCTGGTACAACCCCTATGGATGTCAGTGTGGCGATTTCTCAGAAAATTAGGAAACAACCTTCCTCAAGACCCAGTAATACCACTTTTGGGTATATTCCAATAGATGCTCAATAGTGCCATAAGGACATGTGCTCAACTATGTTCATAGCAGCTTTGTTTGTCATAGCCAGAAACTGGAAACAACCTAAATGCCCCTCAACCGAAGAATGGATAAGGGAAATGTGGTACATTTACACAATGGAGAACTACCCAGCAGAAAAAAAATAACGACAGCTTGAATTTTGCAGGAAAATGGGTGGAACTAGAAAGCATTATTTTGAGTGAGGTAACCCAGACACAGAAAGACAATTATCACATGTACTCACTCATAGGTGGTTTTTAAACATGAAGCAAAGAAAGCCAGCCTACAAACCACAATCCCAGAGAACTTAGACAACAAAGCAGACACTAAGAGAGACTTATATTTAATCTACATGGGAAGTAGAAAGTATAAAAAGACAAGATCTCCTGAGTAAATTGGGAGCATGGGGACTTTGGGGGTGGATTGAAGTGTGGAGGAGAGGGGCAGGGAGGGTGCTGAGAAAAATGTTCAATAAATATCATGGAAAAAAAAAACCCTCAACCCTAACTGAGCTCGGGGCTCTCCAATTATTCCAGTACATTGGACACACTGAGAGACCAAGTTTGCAAACTTGTGTAAAATAAAGGCCCTTAAAAAAAAAAAAGTCAAAGAACAACTTATGGTAGTGGATTCTCTTCCATGCCTGTCAGGGGATTGAACTCAGGTCCTCAGCATTCACTGTCTAATCTCACTAACACCCCTGCCTTGAATTCGTGATCCTCCCGCCTCAGGCCTCAGTGTCTAGAAACTAGGAGCATGGGGACCTTGCGGGAGGGTTGAAGCGGGGAGGGAAATGGCAGGGAGGGGAGCAGAGAAAAATGTAGAGCTCAATAAATGTCATGGGAAAAAGAAAAAAGAGCACTTGCTTCTCCTGCAGGGGACCTGGGACTAGTTCTCAGTACCTACACGGTGGCTCACAGCCACCTGTGACTTCAGTTCCAAAGGTTCTCAAGCCCTCTTCTGTCTTCTGCAAGCACATACATGATGTATGTACACATATGTAATTAAACACATAGGAAGACTCACACATTTCCTTGGGATTTTGAAATCACCATCAGCAAACATTAAGAAGAGCCAGATGTGGCAGGACAAACCTTGATCCCAGCACTTGGGAGGCTGAGACAAGAATACTACAATAAATTAATAAATTTGAGGCCAATCTGGGCTCTACAGTGGGTCCCAGGATGGCCTAGGCTGCAGAGTGAGTCCTTATGGGTGTGTGGGGGGGGGGGCGGCGACACGGGGACGGATGAACAAAGCAAAACAAAAAACTCTGAAGAAGTGCAAAGTGCTGCTAACAATGAAAATGAGATTACTGAAGGAAGTCATGAGTCAACAGGACTTTGCCCTTTGGTCACCTTCCAGCAGAGCGTGGCAAAGGGCTGGGATGCCTGAACGTCCTCGTCATATCCCTTCCACTCAGAGCGGGAGGCTTTGCAGTTATTACCGCATTTAAGATCATTGTCACTGAAACCAGCAGATGTTTCCCGAACGCCGAGGTGTTGAGTAACAGCCTTGGTCAGGAAGCAGGTATTGCATTTGTCTGGCCCTAGCTCGGTCCTGCCCTGAGCAGATGGAATACTGTAGGTACGTAGGTGAACCACATGACTGCACGCAGGCGTACACTGGAGGGCCGAACTTGGTGAAGCTGGAAATAGGCACATTGGTTTTGGCACCAAGCAGGGTTTGAGCCCTGCCCTCACTGTGGGATCAGGGAATTAAGAAATCCTCATGCATGGCTGGAGCAGCGGTTCAGTGCTTAAGAGCACTGGCTACTGTTTAAGAGAACGCGCTCCCAGAACCCACGTGACGGCTCACAACTTCTAGAACTCCAGTGCCAGAGGGGTCCAACACCCTATTCTGGACTCAAAGGGCACTGTACACACGTGGTTCACAGACATACATGTGGACAAAACGTACTACAAAATAATTAAATAACTAAAATTTAAAAAAGAAATACTCAAAAACCCCAGTTTCCTATGCTGGAAAATGATTATTTTTATATGTATTTTAATGGCTGATATGTAGGTTAGACAATCCAGTATATGCAAGGTATCTAGTGTATAACTGAGCAACTATTATTTCTTTTGGCTCATTCTCAATAAATGTTAAATAAATTTTTTTGAGACAGGTTTTCTCTATGTAGCCCTGGCTGTACTGGAACTCACTCTGTAGATCAGGCTATCCTCGAACTCACAGAGATCTGTCTGCCTTTTGAGTGCTGCCTTTTGAGTGCTGAGATTAAAGACATGTACCTCTACCGTACAGCTACAATAATATTTTTATGGAACCAGGGAGATGCTTCCTTGGTGTCCGAGTTAGGGTTTCTGTTGGTGTGATAAAACACCAAGCAACTTGGGGCTTAAAGGCTTTATTTCACCATACAGTTTACAGTCAGTCCATCATGGAGAGAAATCAGAGCAGGAACCTAGAGGCAAGAACTGAAGCCAAAGCCATGGAGGAATGCTGCTTACTGGCTTGCTCTCCATAACTTGCTCAGCTCCTTTGTTTCACACCCAGGACCACCTGCCCAGGGATGGCACTACCCACAATGGGCAGGAGCCTCCCGCGTCAATCACTAATCAAGAATATTCCCCAAAGACTTGTCTAAGACCAATCTGATGAAGGAATTTCTACAGTTAAGAGTCATTCTTTGGTTCTCTTCCAGAGAACCCAGGTTCAATTCCCAGCACCCACATGGCAGCTCACAACTGTCTGTAACTCTGTTCCAGCAGATCTGACACCCTCATACAGACATACCTGCAGGCAAAACACCAGTGTACATAAATTAAAAATAAATTATTTTTAAAAGGTCATTCTTCCCAGATATGTCTAGGATTGTGTTAAATTGACCAAAGCAAACAAACCAAGCCCCAAACCAATCCCAACCTAGGTGAACCTGACAATTTCAGCTCAGCTCGTGGAACCACAGTGGAAGGAGAGAGCTAACCCCAGGAAGTTAGCCACTGACTGCCACGCTTGTGCTATGACATGCATGGACTCACACTCACACAGTAAAAATAATAAATGAATTGAGGAGGCCAGAGAGATGGCTCGGTGGTCAAGAATGTGTGCGGCTCTTGCAGAGGACCAAGTTCAGTTTTCAGAACTGATCTTAAACAGCGCACAACTGCCTGCAGTCCGGCTCCAGGGAATCTGGCCTCCATTGCCACCTCAAGTGCATCCCCCTCCACCATCACCACAGTTACCGAGAAGCACATGTAATTAAAAACAATTTAAAAAAATCATTTATTTATCTTGGTGTTTTGCCTGTACGTATGTCTGTGTGAAGGTGTCGGATCCTTCGGAACTTGAGTTACAGACAGTTGTAAGCTGCCATGTGCATGCTGGGAACTGAACCCAAGTCTCCTGGAAGAGCAACCAGTGCTCTTAACCACTGAGCTGTCTCTCCAGCCCCTAAAAAAAAAAAAAAAAGTAAAACCTTCAAACAATTACTAAAATAAAACCGTTTTAGAATTAGTAAAAGCATGACTGGGATGCAGCTCGGCTGATAGAGCATTTGCTTGGCATGCAGGAAGCCTCTGGGTTTGAGCCTCAGCGCCACATAAACCGAGCATGCGCATGGTACACCTGCAAGCCCAGCACTTGGGAGACAGAGGCAGAGAATCAGAGGTCATCCTCACCCTACACGATGAGTTAGAGGCCAGTCAGGCTACAAGAAACCCTGGCTCAAAAAACAACATTCAAACAAGAAAATTACAAAGAAAAGAAAGATAACAAATCATGAAATTTCCTGCCAGCAAGAGATAACTTCATTTAAATGGTACTGAAGATGGCACTGGGATCCTAAATCACACTATGCCATCACTGTTCTATTGAGCTGCACACACAGCTACATCTGACACCCAAGGTAATTTATTTTTTTTTAAAAGAAGAGGTCTTGCCGGGCGGTGGTGGCGCGCGCCTTTAATCCCAGCACTCGGGAGGCAGAGGCAGGCGGATCTCTGTGAGTTCGAGCCCAGCCTGGTCTACAAGAGCTAGCTCCAGGACAGGCTCCAAAGCCACAGAGAAACCCTGTCTTGAAAAACCAAAATAAATAAATAAATAAATAAATAAATAAAAGAAGAGGTCTCACTGTGCAGCTCAGCTAGTCTGGAACCATGCTGACCTTGAACTCGTAGGGATCCACTAGTCTCTCTACCTCCCAAATCCTGGGATTAAAGGCATATGCCACTATGGCCAGCTTTAGGTACAGCCTTTTATAGACTAGGCTAGCCTTGGACTCCCTGATCATTCAATCTTTACCTCTTAAGTGCTAAAATTACAGGAGTGTGCCCTGACTTGTGCCTAATATAGAAGCTAAATGGACTAAAATAAAATGTAAGAATTTATGAACTTCATATTAATGCTTATGATGAATGATACCTGTTTCTTCAAGATTATCTGAAGTTATAAAGATTAAAAATATCATGATTGGACATGGTGGTGAATGTCTTTAATCCTAACCACACTGGAGGCAGAGTCAGAAGGATCTCCGTGAGTTTGAGGCCAGCCTGGTCTACAAAGCAAGTTCCAAGACAACCAGAGCTGTTACACCGAGAAATCCTGACTTGAAAAACCAAACCAAGAATAATAATATACATAATATAATATATATAATATTATATCATATGTACACATTATATATATTATATATAGACATTATATATGTAGTTGGGGCTAGAGAGTGGCTCAGTGGTTAAGAGTACTTGTTATTCTTTTTTCTATGAGACAGAGTTCCTTGCTGCTCTTTCAGAGGACTAGGAATTGGTTGCTAGTGCCACAAGATGTCTCATAATCATAACCTAGCTCCAGGGGATCTGACCCCCTCTTCCGGCTTCCACAGGAACCAAACACTCAAGAGGTTCACAGACATGTGTGCGAGCAGAACACTGACACATAAAATAAAAAAAAAATAAAATGCCATGATTCTTTTTAATCTACAATTTCTATTTTGGCTCATTGCCGCTGTGTTTCCTGACTTGGCACATTTGAGAGTTTCTGTTTAATGATTTTATACTAGATGACATCTTCATAAAATATTCTTTTTTTAAAGGTTTATTTTATGCCTGTGTTGGTGTGTGCAGGTGAATGCTAATGCCTACAGGGGTCAGAGTGTCAGACCCCTCAGTGCTGGTTACAGACAATGGTGACTTGTCTAGTGTGGGAGCTGGGAATGGAACTTAGGTCTTCTGCAAGGTCACTAGACATTCTTTTTTTTTTTTTTGAGACAGGGTCTCACTATGTAGCACTAGATGTTTCGAAACTCATAGAGATTCACATGCCTCTGCTTCCTGAGGCTGGCATTAAAGGCATGTGCCTCCATGTCTGGCATGAGTCAGTTACTCTTTTTTCTCTTTTTTCTTTTTTTGGTTTTTCTAGACAGGGTTTCTCTGTAGCTTTGGAGACTGACCTGGCACTTGTTCTGTAGGTCAGGCTGGCCTCGAACTCACAGAGATCCACCTGCCTCTGCCTCCTGAGTGCTGGGATTAAAAGTGTGTGTCACCACTGCTCGGCGAGTCAGTTACTCTTATTTATTTATTTTTTTAAATTCTTTTTGGTTGTGTGATTTTTTTTTTTGAGACAGGGTTTTTCTTTTCTTTTTTTTTTTTTAAGAATTATTTATTTATTATGTACACAGTGTTCAACCTCCATGTATGCCTGCCACCAGATCTCCTTTCAGATGGTTGTGAGCCACCATGTGGTTGCTGGGAATTGAACTCACGACCTCTGGAAGAACAGTCACTGCTCTTAACCTCTGAGCCATCTTTCCAGCCCAGTTACTCTTATTTTTATCTATTTATTTTGGTTTTGGAGACAGGGTTTCTCTGTGTATCCTTGGCTGGCCTGGAACTTTCTCTATAGACCAGATTAGCCTACAACTTAGAGATCCACTTTCCTCTATCTCTAAATGCTGAGATTAAAGGTGTACCCCACTACTGCCTGACTCACTATACATTCTTTACTGCTGATCTGTCTCTCCAGTCCCCATAGAATATTCCAGATGCCCTTTCCTTAGCTGTTAGTGTAGAATCATTTAGCTGTGGCGCAGGCTCTGGACAAGTCTGTGGCTGGCCAAAGGTTCTTGTCATAGGTAGATCACACTCTCTTGTCCAAAGGTTTGTGGAAAGCTACTTTTATCTTTCAAGTTGAAAAGTTTAGCAGGCACTTGGCCTAACCCAGTTCTATATTAATCTTTACAGGCATATGATATGACTTTTGACAAAGTACTGCATTCTTTTATTTATTTATTTTTTAAGACAGGCTATTTCTATGTAACAGCCCTGGCTATCCTGGAACTCATTCTGTAGACCAGGCTGGCCTCCAATTCACAGAAATCTGCCTGCCTCTGCCTCCCCAGTGCTGGAACTAAAGGAGTGTACCATCCCTGCCTGGCTCATTTTTCTTTTTCTCTCTCCTGACTTTTTGAGATAGGTAGCCTTGGCTGTCCCTGAAACTCTCTTTGTAGATCAAGTTGGCTTTGAACTCACAGAGATCTTCCTGCCTCTGCCTCCTGAGTGCTGGGATTAAAGGCACGCACCACCACTACCTGGCTTTATTTTTTAATGTTTGTTTTGACACTGGGTCTCACTCTGTAGCCTAGGTCAGGTTTGAACTGTGAGTGCCTGCTTCAGCTGCTCAAGAACTCTGCTACTACACTCAGTACGTGTTTATAGCTAACCTGAGTGAAAACTAGAAATCAGGCAAACTAGTCTCTACTTGTATAATATTTTTGGGTTACATCTTTTCCTATCTGTTGCCCATCAGCTGGCCATTTGTGTGTTCTCTTTTTTCTTTTCCTTGTGTGTATGTGCGTGCATGTGTGTGCATTTGTGTGTGTGTGTGCATGGGAAAGACAGAAATCAATGTTTGGTGTCGTTCTTCAGTCATACTCTACCTTTATTATTATTATCATTTAAAGTTTTTTATTTTTGTTATATCTGGGAAATGTGTGTGTGTGTGTGTGTGTGTGCGTGCACACACGACAATGCATGTGTGGTGGTCAGAGGACACTTTCAGGAGTCAGTATAGTTCTCTCCTTATGCTGTGGAGGGCTTGATTTGTGGTTGACCACTGAGCCATCTCCCCAGTCTTCTGTCTGATTTTCTTGAGACAGGATCTTTCACTGAACTGGGAGCTCATGGAGCTCACTGATTGGCTAGACTGGCTGACCAGGTGAGCCCTCCTGTCTCTGTTCCCGTAAACAGTGGAGTACAGACACAGGCCGCTGTGCCTGAGTTCTTTCCCTGGTTAGCAGGGATCAGGTCTTTGTGTTTGTGTGGCAGGCAGTTTACCAACTAAGCCATCTCCTCACCCTCTTAGCATATTCTTGATCAATGCCCTCCCCCTTAATGTTCCTTTTACATCAAGAATAAGATAATTTGGAGGTTGGACATTTAGCTTAATTGGGAGAGTA
This sequence comes from Ondatra zibethicus, assembly GCA_004026605.1. Lineage (NCBI taxonomy): Eukaryota > Metazoa > Chordata > Mammalia > Rodentia > Cricetidae > Ondatra > Ondatra zibethicus. Next base: position 36,687 of record PVIU01003956.1, read on the forward strand.
CTTGCCTGGTATGCATGAAGTTTTGGATTTGGTTCTCAGCACAGCATAAACTGGGCATGTGGTACCCTGCTGTGATCCCAGCATTCAGGAGGTGATCCGGGATGATTCAGGACTGTGATCAGGTTTGAAGTAACAAGTCAGAGGGAGACCAGCTGTTACTATATGAAACTGTGTTTCAAAACATCAGAGAGAGAGAGGGAGGGAGGGAGGGACACACACACACACACACACACACACACACACACACACACACACACACACATACACACACACACACACACATACAGAGCAACAGAGAGGTGGAGTGCCAGATAGAGAAGCTATCTATCTATCTATCTATCTATCTATCTATCTATCTATCTATCTATCTATCTATCTATCTATCTAATTTACTAATGAGTATAGCAAACTTACCTCTACTTGATGAACCTAGCTTCCACTCACAATGTACAAAAAATAATTATTTCTTTTCCGTCCACCTCAGGCCTCTAGGGAAGGCATTTGGAGAGTGGCCAACCTATTCTAGCCTTTGGCCTGCATTGCAAACCAAGCAGAGTGTCTTTCCATTCAGGCATGTGTGCTGTTCAAGAGCTTGCATAAACACGAGGTTGAGAAACAGTACTTTTGGAAAGTGTGTGAAAGAGGCAAAGGACATAGTGACTTGTCCTCTGAGGTGGAAGCATTTCAGAGTGGCCTCAGGGAGTTTCCCACTGAACTCAGGAAATGGAGGCAGTGTCTCACTAGGCTTCTAGTGAGAGACTCACTGTGGGAACAGTGGACCTAAAAACGGTCCTCTCTTCTTGGCATATTATACGGGCTGCTGTGAGAAATGCCTAATATGAACCATGTGAGAGGGGAATGACATTGGCGGCGGTGGCGCACGCCCTTAAATCCCGGCACCAGAACTCAGGCGGATCTCTCAGTTCAGGCACAGTCTAGTGTACAGAGTGAGTTCCAGGACAGCCAGGGTTTCCAACAGAAACCCCGTCTCAAACAAACATACAAAAAAGAATTATTGCCGGGTGGTGGTGGCGGCGCACGCCTTTAATCCCAGCACTCGGGAGGCAGAGGCAGGTGGATCTCTGTGAGTTCGAGGCCAGCCTGATATACAAGAGCTAGTTCCAGGACAGGCTCCAAAGCTACAGAGAAACCCTGTCTCGAAAAACCAGAAAAAAAATTTTTTAGTCTTTGCTATTTATTTATTTAGATTTTATTTTTATTTATTTAGATTTATTTATTTATATTAATTTAGAATTATTTAGTCTTTGCTATTTATTTATTTACTTTTGAAACAGGGTGCCAGGGTCCAAGCAGATCCAGATCTTTCTGGTAGGTAAGCATTCTGCCAACTGTTAAGTAAAAATAGTAAGAAAGAGGCAGCTCCGCCATTGCAAGAAATCCAATTAGATCAAATCAAACCAATCAAAATGCTCATCGTTTTATTAAGAATGACGCTCTCGGGTGGCCGAGCGCATGGCGGGGAGACAGGACAGCAGCGAGCCCATGCAGACCCGAAAACCATGTGTTTCTCCTTTGGGAGTCCATTTAAGTACCCTGTGGGAATGGTCCTGACCCCCCCACGGAGGGGTCAGACCTGGCATGCTGGGATTTGGAGTCCAGAACAATGCAACTCCCAGGCCAGGGAGGCTGGGATGGATGTCAGGGACTGGGGGCTACACTCCAAACTTAACACCAACTAAGTCCCATCCTAGCCTAACTTACGTCTCTTTGGTACTCAGTTTTCTCATCTTGACAATCAGAGTGTGGTGGGATGTAGTCTGTACTCCCAGCTCCTTGGGAGGCTCAGACGGAAGTGAAGTTTGAAGCCAGAAGTTCAGAGCCAGCCTGGGCAACATAATAAACCCCTACCTCAAGAAATAAAACAAAATTATACATATTTGTTTGTTTGTTGTTTTTCTAGTTAGGGTTTCTTTGTAGCTTTGGAGCCTGTCCTGGAACTAGTTCTTACAGACCAGGCTGGTGTCGAACTCACAGAGATCCACCTGCCTCTGACTCCTGAGTGCTGGGATTAAAGGCGTGCGCCACCACTGCCCGACTATAAAACAAAATTAGATGGAAACAGAGTAAGGTGAAAATAGAGGATGAAGCCACATGTTCCCTAAAATAATTTTTCTTCCTTCCTTTTTTTCTGCCTTCCTTCCTTTTTTCCTTCCTTCCTTCCTTCCTTCCTTCCTTCCTTCCTTCCTTCCTTCCTGCCTGCCTGCCTTCCTGCCTGCCTTCCTTCCTTCCAGATGTTTCCTTGTAGTCATCCACTGCTTGGCTCTTACACTCTTTCCTCCCTCTCTTTTGCAATGATCCCTGACCCTTGGTTGTGGAAAGGATGCTGTGTATATATTACACACTCAGTAGCCTCTTATTTTCTGTGTCTTGGCCTGTTATGGGTTTCTGTGCTAATAACAATTTACTGTAAAAAGAAGCTTTTCAAAGGAGAGTTGAGAGAGGCTCTCAAAACAAAAATATACACACAGACACACACACGTTTTTATTTTGAGACAAGGTCTCAATATGTAGCCCAGGCTATCCTTGAACTAGAGAACTCCCTACCTCACCCTCTCAAGTGTTAGGCAATATACTCTTCAGCTTTCGTCAAAGCTGTTAGGAGAGTACATTTCCACCAAGTCCACAGTGTATAGATGCTTACATAGACATGGTGAATGTTGCAGGCACACAATTTTTGTCCCAGCATAACAAGGATTCCATTTCTTTTGTTTTCTTATTTTTGACAGGGTTTCATGTATCCTAGGTTGGCTTCAAACTAGCTATGTAGCTGAGGATAACCTTGAATTCTGTTTCCAACTCTAGGGTTTCAAGCATGTTGTGCTCCTCAGCCAGTTTTATGTGGTTCTGGGAAATGAACTCAAGGGTTTGTCTATGCCAGGCAAGCATTCTACAACTAGGCTATGTCTCCATCTTGCCCTTCTGCTTTCTCTTTGTGTCTGTCTATCTCTCTTCAGTGCTGGGGATTGAATCCAAAGCCTTCCTTGAGCGTGGTAGACAGTGATACACCTCTGAGTCCTACTCCCCCAACCCCTCACTAGGGATACAGGTAATTTGTGGGTTCCTGAGAGCTTGGTCCCCAGCTGGTGGATCTATTTTGAGAAGTGAGGTCTACCTGGATGAAGTAGATCACTGGGGGTGTGCCTTTGAAGATAATGCCAATAACTTAGTCTGTCTTATCTCTGCACTTCCTGTCTACCATGAAGTTAAGAATCTTTTCTACCATGGGCTCCACTGCCATGATGCAAGGACATGGGTCTAAGTGACCATGCACTAAACCTCTGAAACCAATTGCTTGATCAATGCATCCTCCCTTAAGTTAATAAGTCAGGCATTTGTTCACACCGACGCAAAGCAAATGCAGGAGACATTGCTTCTGACTCTCTAGCTCTGCCCCCTCAAAACTCGGTATAGATGCTGCCACTTGCATCTTCCTTCCCTGACACGGTCTCTGCCGAGTCTCCTCATAGTCTCCCTCCAACAGAACTGAGGTCAGCACAGTGTCTGGTGTTTTTATCTTGTTTGCTTGGTTGGTTGGTTCCTTGCTTTGGTTTCTCGAGACGGGGTTTCTCTGTGTAAGAGCCCTGGCTGTCCTGGAACTCCCTTTGTGGCTAAGTCTGGCCTTGTACTCACAGAGATCGGCCTGCCTCTGCCTCCTGAGTGCTGGGATTAAAGGCGTGCGCCACCACCGCCCAGCTCTCAGCTAAATATTTTTAAAATTAATTTTATTTATTATTTATTTTATGTGAGTGGGCATACATATGTGTGGGTGTGCACATTGCCATGGTATATATGGGAGTCACTTCCAGTCACAATGAATGCCCGTTGGGAAATTTTGTTGTTATTGCTGTTTTATTTTTTTCTTTTACTTTTATTGTTTTTTAAAGACAGTGTCATGTAGCCCATGTTGGCCTCAAACTCAATCTGTGACTGAAGTTGACTTTGAACTCCTCCTATTACTTCCTAGTCCTTCCATCTCCTAAATGCTGGGATTAGGGGTGAGAACTACCATACCCACCTGAGAATATCCTGTAATCCTAGCTATATGGGAGGCTGAGACTGAAGGATTATGAATTTGATACCATTCTGGACTACTTAGGGAGACCCTGTCTTAAACCACGCAAGCAAATATATGCATCTCATTATAAAGACTACCTAGAGTATCTGGGCATGGTGGTGCATGCCTTTAATCCCAGAACTGGGAAGCAGAGACAGGTGATCTCTGTGAGTTCAAGGCCAGCCTGGTCTACAGAGAGTTCTAGGCTCTCTGTAGAGAGTTCAGTCAAGGCTATTACACAGAGAAACTCTGTTTTGTAAAGCAAAAACAAAAACCAAACAATCAAACAAAAAACACAAAAAAACTACCTAGAGAATTTTGCTAAAAAATATACACATTCCTAGGCCTCTCCCCTAGGAATCACATTTTAAATTATGCATTTAATAGTTGTTGAAATACAGATCGGTTAAATTTTGAGTGTTTAGTTTAGGTCATTGGTTCTGGAAGATTTTTATCTCACCCAGTGCTGTGTTTCATTTTCACCCATGGAGAGGATTAAGGTAACAATAGGGAGCATTTACTGAACACTGCCATGTGCCAGGCACCGTGCATTTAATCTCCTTAAGCCCTCTAGGTCAGTAGTACAGCCCTCCTAATTTATAGATGAACACAATGGGGTAGAGGGAGTAAGAAGCTTGTCAGGTACACACACAGCTAGTGAAATGTGGGGATCTCCAGCCATGCTCGTAAGCAATGGGACACTATTGGGGATTACAGTTGTAATTCAGCTCTTCAACTGTTATTTGTATGGAAACTAACCTTTTTAAGGAACCACTCATTTAATCATTCATTCATTCAAAATCTACTTACCAGGTCCCTATCCTTTGGCCAGATCCTGTCTTGTTGACCGATATAGTAGCTAACGAAACAGAGAAAGAACTGTCACTTGGGGGACTTATAGTATAGGGGGGAGATTCATCAGGAAAAAAAAACCCACAAGAAAAATAAGTATAATGTCTTTGGTTGTATGGTGGTAAAATCATAATTTTTTCTTTTTTATTTCTTTCTTCCTTTTTTGAGACAGGGTTTTTGTTGGGAAATATTATTTTAAGGTTTGTTGCTTTTGTTTATGCTCCATTTGTTTAACTCTGTGAAGCTGTGATTCCTTGCCTGTCTAAAACACCTAATAAAGAGCTGAAAGGCCAATAGTGAGGCAGGAGTGAGGATAGGCAGGGCTGGCAGGCAGAGAGGATAAATAGAAGGAGAAATGAGGAAGAAGAGGGGCAAGAGAACAAGGAGAGGAGGACATCGGGGCCAGCCACCCAGCTACATAGCCAGCCATGGAGAAAGAAGTGAAGAAAGGTATACAAAAGTAGAGAAAGATAAAAGCTCAGAGGCAACAGGTAGTCAGGATAACTTAAGAAAAGCTGACAAGAAACAAGCCACGCTAAGGCTGGGAGGCATTAATAATAAGCCTCTGTGTATTTATTTGGGACCTGGGTGGTGTCCCCTTCCCAAAAAAAAGACTAAAGAGTCAAAAAAGTAAGACCTCGCACAACATGGTTTCTCTGTGTAGCCTTGTCTGTCCTGGAACTTGCTCTGTTGACCAGGATGGCCTGAAACTCACAGAGATCCCCCTGACTTTGCCTCCCAAGTGCTGGGATTAAGGACCAGGACCACCACCCTGCCCAATTCTCTACGTATATTGGATCAACGGCACAAGGTTTTAAAGGTTTCTTTGGAAAACAGGGTCTCTCAGTGTAGCGCAGGCTGGCCCTGAACTTGAAATCTTCCTATTTTAGCTCTTCTGAGTTTAAATATGACATATGAACTGTCGTCACATTAACAAAATGACAGCAAACCCATTATCTCTAAACATGAAAATACCACTTGTTTCCTTGCCATAGGTTGTTTCTCGAAGGGAGCTGGGAGGCTTGGACATTCAGACTCCATTTTTAAAGCTTTCTAGCCCAGTTATTGCTGCACCTCAGGGGTCCTGCTCCATCCTTGCTGGGATCCTTTCCAAAATGTTGGGGAAAAGCACAGAATTCTAATTCAGCAAATCAAGTCTGAGGTCATTGAAGAAGCTTGCAGAAAACTTCTGGTATTTTTGTTCCGGAGCAGAGAGGTAAGCTGGCAGCAATCTCTTTCTTTGTACAAACACAGGAATAGTGGATAAAGTATTCTAAGGAAAAGAAGACAGCTTTCAAATATGAAGTTGAGTTTGCCAGAAAATACTGCACATCTCCTGATGCTAATGAAATGGGGAACTGGGAGCTTGGAATGAGGCTGTTTGTAGAGTGCTTTCTTTATATATATATATATTTATTATGTATACAATATTCCATCTGTGTGTATGCCTGCAGGCCAGAAGAGGGCACCAGACCCCAGATGGTTGTGAGCCACCATGTGGTTGCTGGGAATTGAACTCAGGATCTTAGGAAGTGCTCTTAACCTCTGAGCCATCTCTCTAGCCCCTAGAGTGCTTTCTTAGTGTGCAGGAAGCCCTAGCGTCAATCCCCAGCATTACATAATCAGGGTAAGGATGTTCTGTGCACGCCTATAATCCCAGAACTGGAGAGGTGGAGGTGGACAGACGTTCAAGGCCATCATCAGCTATATGGTGAGTTTGAGGCCAGCCTTAGGATATGTGAGACCTGACTTAAAAAGAAAAGAAAAAAGGAAAAAGAAGAAAGAAAAGTGGAGGGACCTTGGAAGCACCAGAGTCAGGCATGGTGATGCCTACCTGTAATTCTATCTTCTGCTGCTAGTCACTTTACCACTGGCTACACCCCAGTCTCTTTGGGTGTCCCTTCCTGCTTTTGGAAACAGCACTTTCTTGTGCTTTAGAGGAACTGGCTGCTCCTTCATAGAATTAAACTGGTAGAAAAGCAGTGTCTCTGCCTAAAGATTTTCCGGAGCGCATGGAGTGGGAGACTGCCCAGCAAGTAGTATCTTGTAGCTTTTCTGTCCACTGCCCCCTTAACTTCCTCCCATAATATATATATACCCGAGTCCCGTCAGATGGTATTTTCAGGGGCACAGTGGCATCTTCTTATCTTCTGCTCTTTTGTTTTGTTTTTTCGAGTCAGGGTTTCTCTGCACAGCCTGACTGTCTGGGAACTTGACCTATAGACCAGGCTGTTATCCTCTGTTCTTAAACCTGACTTCGTTCAACCAAATTTCTCTGAAGGCTTTCAAGTAGCAAGCAGATGAATTTAAGTCCTATGATACTCTCTCCTTTAACCCAAACAATCTCTGTCTCTCTGTGTATGTGTGTGTGTGTGTGTGTGTGTGTGTGTGTGTGTGTGAGAGAGAGAGAGAGAGAGAGAGAGAGAGAGAGAGAGAGAGACTGTTTATGTAAACATATGTCTGGGCTAATGGACTTGTTTGTTCATGGATATCAGAAGAGGGCATTGGATCTCTCAAAGCTGGAGGTGCAGGCATTTACATGCTTGGCTTGAGGCACTCACCCCAACCCCGGTGGACCTACCTTCTAAGTAACCACGTTTGAAAGGGATAGGATGCCATCTCCGAGGTCATCTAACAACAGGAGACTCAGGCTGGAGAGATGGCTCAGCTGGTAAAAAATACGCTTACTGCCCAAGCCCGAGCACTAGGACCCAAGTTCAAACCTCTGGCACCTATTTGATGTGGTTGTATGTGGTTGCACCTACTCACAACCCTTGCACTGGAAGTGGGGACAGGCAGAGACAGATGGGTCCTCAAAGCTGGCCAGTCACAGATTCCAGATTCAGTGAGAGGCTGTGTCCCATGAAAGTAAGTTGGAGAGTCATTCATAGAGGATTACACGCAACGATCTTCTTTGTACCCATCTGCCACCTGCTAACTGCCATAGGAGTGAACCTGAAAGAGGGCACTCAAGGTTTGAGATAACTACAACCCTGCCTTACATCTTGATTTGATCCAAGGCAGAGGAGGAGAGGAAGACAAAGAAGAGAGGGGACACTCCAAGCGGGAGGATCACGCTAAATTGCATCCAGATTTCTGATCCAAAGAAACTGGAAAAACAAGACAAAACAAAACAAAACACTTCATTGCTTGTTTAAGGCTGCAAAAGATTGGGTTGATTTGTTACCTAATACTGTATAATTAATTGGAAAATATTACTTATTAATCAAAATCACTATACAATGTCCCCCCAAAGCCTGAGAGCTGCATTGGGGCAAAAGCTAGTAATCGCCATAAATAGTTTGTTTCTTCACAGACACAGAGGCCCTTACATGTATCTTCCTTTCCAGTTTTGGCCATCAGGAAGCTCGGAGTCAGTTATGGCTCAGTTTGAACAATTGTGCAAGCCCCCAGGACATGACCTGCTTATCTGCCTTCTCACGTCTTTCCTTTCGTTTTCTTACGACTTGCCCCTTTCCACGTCTTGATTTCTTTTTTTTGTTCATTTTTATCATTTTTGTATGAATTATGTTAAAGCCTTATCAAATCCAAATTATAGAGACGTATTCATGGATCCATTTAAAAATAGTCTCTTTTAAAATATAAAAATAGTTTTGCATATTTAAGAAAAAAGTTTTTCACATGTTGAACACAAGATGACAGGAGGAGGTGGTGCCTGGGGAAGATCATGTCATGCAAACGTGTCTCTGGAGCTCTCGAGCCATTGGTCAGGGATAATTTGGATTGGATAAGAAATATCAAGTGATAACGACGAAAAAGAGGGGGGAAAAGGGCAACTGACTGCTACCAGGGGCCAAGGGCTTGCCCAAGTCACGCACGGTAACAGCGTCTTTGAAATGGATCCTTTGCAACAGGCCCCTCAGGCTAAGCCAAACCACCTCGGGCCTCACCCCTTCCCCAGCCACACCCCTCAACTCCTGGTCGCGCCTCTGCCCCCTTCCAGTACACTAGAGGTTTTGCGCTCCGCCCCTTCCCTCCGCTCCCGCCTTCTCCGCCCCACTTTACCCCGCCTCTTCTTTGACCGCGCCCTCCAGTCTAATGAACCCTATCCCTCCGTCCCGCCCTCCACTTGCGCCACGCAGCCCTGGCTGGCGGACACCTCCGCCTCTTCCCCGCCCGCGCGCTTCTGGCCCACACCGCCCCTTTTAAATTAAACCACGCCCACCGCTTCAGCCCCGCCTCTCGCCTGCGCCGCCCCGCCTGCCTGCCGTTGCGCGCTCCGCCTCCTCCCTCCAACCTTATGTGCGGTTTCTCGCCCCGCCCCAATTATGGATAAGCCCCGCCCCTTCTCAAGCTCGTCCCTCCCTCAGGCCCCGCCCTCCGCATGCGCCGCACCGCCTCCCTGGCGGTTGCGCGCTCCGCCCCTCCCTCCGTGCCCGCGCGCGCCTTCCCCGCCCAGTCCGCCTCACTCCTCTCGGGGCGGTTGGGCCGCGCGCCTGTGGGGGCGGGGCCCGGAGGAGGCGACCGAGCCAATGGGGCGCGGCGGTGGCGGTGGCGGCGGCGGCGGCGGCGGAGGCGGTGGCGGCAGCGGCGGCGGCTGGGTCGGGCCCCGACGGGCGGCGGCGTCTGAGGTGGAGGCGGAGGGAGGCGGCGGCAGCGGCGGCGGCGGCGGAGGGGGGAAGATGGCGGCGCCAGTCCTGCTGAGAGTGTCGGTGCCGCGGTGGGAACGGGTGGCCCGGTATGCAGTGTGCGCCGCCGGGATCCTGCTCTCCATCTACGCCTACCACGTGGAGCGGGAGAAGGAGAGGAACCCGGAGCACCGGGCCCTCTGCGACCTGGGGCCCTGGGTGAAGTGCTCCGCCGCCCTGGCCTCCAGGTAGCCCGGCTTGAGTGAGGGGAGCGCGACGCGGGCGGCGGCGGGGGGCGGGGAGCGCGCGGGGAGCTCCGGCCTGACGGAGCGGGGCCCGGGCCGCGACACGGACGGCGGCGGCCGCGGGGGGCGGCGGCCGAGGGCAGGGCCTCCGGGATGAGGTGGCACGGTGCAGCCGGGAGGGCGCGGGCGCGTCCTGGCCGGCGTGACTTGTCTCTCTGTTGTCGCTGTGCGAGGCGTGTGAAGCCCTCGGTGCAGGGATCGGCGAAGCCGGTGTCCATCCCCAGGGTCTTCGGACCTCTGCTGCCCTGGGGCAGTGTGGCCGGATGTGCGCTCCCGGGGGTGGCTTTCCCCACCAACCTCCGGTTGTTCAGGACAGGTGTTTTCGGTGCTCAGGCCTCTTTGTGCTCCGTAGAGTTAAAGAGAATTGGCAGCCTTCTGGAGGCGACAGTGACATTTGCGGGTAGACACGCATTTGACCCTACTCTGGAAAAGGAAGGTACCAGCACTAAATCTATCTGATTTCTTGGCTTTTTCTCCCTCGTGCATTTAAAGAAGTGTGCCCAGCAGGGGGAAAATGGCCCGAGTTTGGTTCTACTTTAAGTTTTGTGTAAAAGATGAGTATGTTGTGTGTAGTGAATATGTTTTAGGCACCTACTACGATGACTTTTATTTTTTTTTGAGAAAGGATCCACTCTGCCCTGGAACTCATCTGACTGTAACCACTGCAGCTATTCTTCTGCCTCAGTCTCTTGGATGTCGGGAAATGCAAGCATGTACCACCATGCGTGACTTAGAATGACTTTTAAATGTTGCTGATTAGTACTAATGGGATAATCCGCAAAAGATTAAATATGCACAATTTTGCCAAGCTGGTTTGTTTGAACAATTTTTGTTTCTTGAAAAGACAATTGATTTTTTTTCTGTTACATTTTATTTAGAGTGTTATTTTTTTTTCTAGCAAATTTCCAGGTAAATTACTTGGAAAAATTAGTTTACACGTTTTAAAAATACTCTTTTTTTAAAGGGTACCAGTCATCAAAAACAGCAAGAGTGAAAAGAATCACTGCAGAACTGATGGTTTGTAATTTCAGTAGATACCTTCTGTCCCCAATATTTGATGGTTGTGAAAGAGTGCTTACATTTCACTCTTTCTTTCCCTCCTTTTGATAAATTCCTAGGGAGACAGAAATATATAGCTCACTAGTTTATTTTGCCCTCTATGTTTGTGGAGGAGTATTTGAGCCGGCTGGGTTGGGGTTTCTTTTGTGTTTATATGCAAACTTAAGGCTGTTGATCTCTTCCACTTAGCCTCTTTCATGGTCTAGGTAGGCTGTCTCATTGGCTCTTAAATGGAATTTCTGGAACTTTTTTTAGTTGCAAATGGTTATCATTGTGGTCTCATTAAACATTTGTTTTTTTTGAGACAGGGTTTCTTTTTGTAGTCCTGGCTATCCTGAACTCAGACGGGCCTTGAGCTCAGAGATCCTCCTGCCTCTGCCTCCCGAGTGCTAGGATTAAAGGGGTGCACCATCATGCCCGACTCATTAAACATTTTTAAAAATGCATTGAGGATGTAGGCACCGATTTACATTGTAGAATGTATCAGTGTGACAAAGAGCTCACAGGAGTTTATTTCCATCTAGGTTAAGTCTTCTTAGACTTAGTTCAGATACTTTGAGAACCACTGAGTGTTATCTTGCTTTTATTGCACATATTTATGTTTGAGTGGGAGCACACCTAGTTGTGGAGGTTGGTGGACAACATGTAGGAGTCAGTTTTCCACCACGTGGGTTCTAGAGATTGAACTCAGATCATCAGGCTTGCTGGCAAGCCTCTTTACCAGCTGAGCCATCTCACCGATCCCACTGAGTGTACTTTATGCACACATTTTTTGTATATGTTCTTTGCACTTTTGGAAAGGATTTTTAAACTTAAAATCATAACACTCAAAATTTGTTGAATGACCACAGAATCAAAAGAATATGCAGCAGCATATTTCAAGTACTTACAAACCATGAAATAAAAATGACTGGATAATAGGTTAATATGAAATTTAGTTATAATTATTGCCAACTTTTAAATTTTTTTAATGTATAAAAAAATTTATGGGCCCTTTATTATTTGGTTTTGTAAAAAGTAATTTACTGTATGCTTAAGTTCTTAAAATGGACTTTTTTTTAAGAGACTGTCTCTGTGGCCAGGCAGTGGTGGTACATGCCTTTAATCCCAGCACTTGGGAGGCAGAGACAGGTGGAGCTCTTGAGTTTGAGGCAAAAAGAAAAAAAAAAGACTGTCTTTGAACCATTTAATAACTACACACTGTTTATTCTCATAGTTAATATGCCCCACACGGAAAAATTTTCATGCTTTTTGTTTTTTAGACAAGGTCTTTGTCGTTCTGGCCAACCTTGAATTGAAATCTGTCCTCCTGTCTCAGCCTTCTTTTTACTGGAATTATAGCCTTGCATACACATCTGTCCAGTCTTTGTTTTGCTTTTTAATAAGACATGATAAAATGATATTTAGTAAGATCAGTTAATGAATTAAAATTATTTTAAAGTATATTAGCCTCAAAAATCTCTGTATGTCTCTCAGTGGTACTCGAGATTGAACACAGGGCAAGTATTAGACAAACTCTTTTGTTTTTTGTCAGAGTCTAGAATATTGCATTGACTGGCTTGGAATTCAGAAATCTGCTTGCCTTTGCATCCCAAGTGCTGAGATTAAAGGTTTATGCTATCACGCCCAGCATTGTTTCTTTTATGGGGGGGGCAGGATTTCTCTGTAGCTTTGGAGCCTGTCCTGGAACTTGTAGACCAGGCTGGCCTTGAACTCACAGAGATCCTCTGCCTCCTGAATGCTGGGATTAAAGTGCGCCACCACTACCCGGCCCCAGCATTGTTTCTTAAGACAGGTCTCATATAACCCAAGTTAGCCTCAAACTTGCTATGTTGCAGTACAAGTTGAGGTTGGCCCTGAACTCCTGAGATCCTTCACTACTCATTCTGAGATTACAGGTATGCATCATCATGCCTAACTCATATATCTCTATAATATATAAAGTATGAATATAGTATGTTGTGGCTGATATTTAGTTATGTAGTGATGTACACAAATATCTTAAATTTGAATTGGAGAGATGACTTACCAGTTAAGAGCACATACTAGTCCTCCAGAGGATGACTCTAATTCCCAGCATTCATACTTAGTGGTTCTTTCACAACCACCTGTAACTCCAGCTCTTGGGGATTCAGTGCCCTCTTTTTTCTTCTTTTCCTTTTCCTTTCCTTTTTTTTAGATATATAATTTTATGAGTCTTTGCCTGTATATACACCATGTGCATTCTGACTGAGGTCAGAAGAGGATGTTGGATCCTGTGGGACCGGAGTTACAGGCATTTGTGAACAATCCATGTGGGTGCTGGGAATGAAACCTAGGTTTTCTGCAAAAATAAGGGCTCTTAATGAGCTAACTCCAGCCTCTTAGTACCCTCTTCTGGCCTCAGTAGACATTTGTGCACATACCTACAGATAAAAATTTAGATGTAATTAAAAATAAAATCTTCAGTATTTTTAAATTTGATGCCCACTCACCAAAGGATAGGTAAGAAGTAAGGCATTCTAATAGGACTAAATATATCCCATATATAAAACTATTTTCAAGAAACAGCCTTTTTAGTAACTATCTTGAGAGGTGTATATGTATGCATGAGTGATGTATGTTTAATGAAGATAAGGGGATTTAGGCTAAATTTGCTTTGTAGGCGGATTTTCTTTTGGAATTGGGTAGAATAAATTTCTACAAAATTCTCTTGATAGTGTGGGAAAGCCCTTAAATGAAGCATTATTTAGAGTCTTCACATTAGTTCCTTTGGTTTGAAAACTGAGTGCCAGATAGTAATAGTATTAAAAGATGAAGTTATTTTGGAAAAAACCCTTGAGCCTAAGAGTTAGTAGAATGAATGGTAAAGGAAGTTAACAGAAGAGAAGCTTCCTCAGCAAAGTTATTCCTAACCATGTTTTAACCATGAACTGCTTAAATTCGCTTTATTCTCATTTCTCAGTTTTTAAGCTTCTTAATTGAAATAGAATAAGGTAGGCATTAATATTAGACAGTCTTCAGGTCACTGTGTCTAAGGCCTCTAGTGTTTTGGGAAGTATAATTACATAACAGAGTAGTTCCAGACTTTTGGATTTCAGAAGAGACACTGCCTCCAAAGTTCAAAGGCAGCAGAATTGCCAATAACAGCAATAGCAATGGAGCCAGGCATGGTGGCACATGCCTTTAGTCCCAGCACTCATGAGATCGAGGCAGGGGCCTCTCTGTGAGTTTAAGGCCAACCTGATCTACATAGCAAGCTTCAAGGACAGCCAGAGTTACTTAGAGAGATCTTGTCTCAAAAAACAATAGTAATGGTACTGTCTGACACCATCATTGGTTTGTTTTCAGTATTTTAAGCAATTTGAAAGAACAGAATCTTAAAGTAACAGATCTTTACGTTGAATCATTTACCTTTTATTGAAATGTTTACATTTGATCTCCAGTACCACAGAGAAAGGATCTAGAAATGTATTGTTTCTTTGTCTGAGTTTTAGGCATGATGAGGATTATAGAAGTAGTGACAGATTAGGATCAGAATCATGGTTTCTTGAGTACCAGTTTAGAGCCTCCTATTTCACCTCCTTTCTTTTGGAGACAGGTTCTCACTATGGCCCAGGCTGACCATGAACTCATTGATCTTCTGCCTCTGTTTCCCTAGCAATGACTTTATACTACCATGTCCGCCACCCAATTATTAAAAAAATTTAAGCAAGCTTTCATCATACGTTCTGATCCGCTTGCTTTTTGCTAAGCATTATTTTAACCTCTCTATATTTTTAAGTGTTTGTGTTTCTATCAGTGAAACATTAGTAACTGCTAGTATGTGAGAGAAAACTTCGTATTTTAATGAATTCAGATGAATTTAAGAAACAGATTGCTGTGTTGCCATTGTGTCTTGTAACAGAAATCTCAGAAGCAGCTGAAACCAAAAGAAGGCTACAAAGATTCACAGAGTGAGTGTGGATGGCTACCATGTAGTGAAGACAGATAGATGTCAGTATTTACAGCCTGCTTGCTCTGGGCTGGCCAGTATCTAAACACTCTACGTATGTTATCCTTGGAACAGTCTTCTGAGCTCAGTAACTCATCACTGCTTTGCAGATGAGAAACTGAGGCGCACGGTGTGTGAATGACACTCATTCTAGAGAGCATAATAGCAGAGGCTGGACTCTAATGCAGGCAGCCTGGCTCAGGACTCCAAGCACTTTACTATTTTTAAATTCTTTATTATTGGGGGAGGGGACGTATATGTGAAGGTTAGAAGGCAACTTTGTGGCAGCTTTTCTCCTTCTGCCTTTTCAGGGGTTCTAGGGATCAAATCCAGGCTGTTAGCCTTGCTCAGCAACCGTTTTTACCTCACTCACTGGCCCAGGTTGTTCTTACTTCTGCTTATTTTTATTTTTGAGATAGCGTCTCACTAAATAACCTTGACTGCCCTAACCTTACAGTCTTCCTCCTCCAGCCTCTGTGTACTGGGTTTACAGGTGTGTGCCATCATGCCTAGCCTTTTACCCTGACTTTAAGTTCCATTTAGGTGTAATACTGATTTATAGTGGGGCCCATATTAGCAAAACTTATGGAAACTGTTGTCCTTTTTTTTTTTTATAGAAATGCATGAGAAAATGCCCTTGGTTTTAGTATATTTTTACCTGTTAACAGCAGTCTTTTTGAGGAAAAAAAAGGACATTACTAAGAAGGTGTGGTGTTCAAGAAGTAAGTTCCTGGAGTGTTTGCCCTCTAAGCCTGGATCTGTGAAGGCCTGCCCTTCATCACACCCAGTAGTTAACAGCAGACACTCAGTGAAGTAGCTAGCATGAAGACTTAGGAGGTTAACCCAGTGAAGAAAGATAAAATGAACCTAGGCACCTGCAGGGAAGAGGAAGATTTGAATCTGCTGGGATAACCCAGAGGGGTCTCAACCTTCCTGCTGCGATCCTTTCATACAGTTCCTCGTGCTGTGACCCCTAACCATAACATTATTTTCATTGCTACTTCATAACTGTTATTTTGCTACTGTTATGAATCATAGTGCAAATATTTGTTTTCCAGTGGTCTTTGGGGGGTCTCTGCCCACAGGTTGAAAACCACTGATGACCATTTCTGAAAGATGAGTCTAATGAACATAGAGACATGATTAGGCCTTTGTTGAGCTGGCTGAATCACTGGATAGAACTAAGACTTCACAGGCAGTTGTTTCCTGTATTATTTGAAACAACTCCACAAAATGGCATTTGGAAAGGCATGAGCATTGGAAAGTTGACCCTTAAAGAGTAAACAGCATGCGTTGTATTTGAATGTGACAGACCTACCTCAGGTAGGTGAGGAGTGAGTTCTTGAGCTCAGAAAACCAGACAATCTTTCACATCTTGTATTGTGACAAACGTGAGCACCGAGCCTTAAATTTTCTCCTATAAAATACTTGTGCAAGACTGCTAGACCAATATCTATGTAACATTTGTTCCTCAGAATCCTTGTTCTGGGTCAGAATTTCTCAAGTATTTGATTTCTGTTTTAGTGTTAACCTTAAGTACTATATAGGCATTTATATAGGCTCAAATGCATTATCATGCTAACCTTTTGTCATAGTGGGGACCACTGATTTGTACTGCTAGGTTATCTCAATAGACTTGTGCCGAGTTGGGGATGGCACCAGTCCTAAAAGAGTGTATGTCATGTCTTATGAAAGCATTTATGTAACACTGAAATAACAAAACTAGAGATGAAGAGGGTTAGTTGCTGCAAGGAGTTAGTAATGGAAGCCAAGAGGTGGTGTGGGTCCGAAGTAGCATGAAGGGTCTGGAGGGCAGAATTAGCTCTAGTATCAGCTGTGGTTGCACAGAGGTATGACTTTGATAAGAGTTGCACCTGAAGTGAGGTCTGAATGAACAGGGCATCACGTCAAGGTCAAGTGCCTGGCTGTGGTAGTGAACTACTTATCATCAAGGAGGGTGACTGAAGAGTGCTTCCAGAATTTTTCTTCTTTTTTGCAAGTTCCTGTAGTCTATAATTACAGCGTTTTGAAAAAGTAATGCAACATATTTGGAATATTTGGAGGGAAAATAAAAATAAGCAAAAGGAAGAACTTTAAATTATCTGTAATGCCACCACCACTCCAGATAAGCATCCTAGAAATAGTTGCTAAGTTTGTTCATATCCTGGGATTAGTCTTTGCTGTAAAGACTGGCTTTATGGTAGTAGTTTAAGAATTCGGGCCAGTAGTGGTGGCACATCCCTGTAATCCCAGCATTTAGAGAAGTTGGGGCAAGAGGATCATAAGGCCAACCTGAACCACCTAGGGAGACTCTCTTTTTCACACACACAGTCATGCTTGCAGTCATTGCATTGTACAATGACATAAACCTTACACATGCATCTTTTTTCATAATTACCATGTATTTACTTTTACTAAACATTTGCAATTAGAAAGTATTCATATTTTTAAATAATGTACACATTTAACTTGGAGTTGTACTTTGTAGCCTTTTAGACAGGTATACATTTAGCCTTAATGCACTGTTGTTGTTCTTGTTGTTTTTTTTAAGAACAGAATACTTATCATTTGTGACTGTTGAATCAAGTTTATTATTTATTCCTTCATTTATTTATTTATTGGTTTTTTCGAGACAGGGTTTCTCTGTAGCTTTGGAGCCTGTCCTGGAACTAGCTTTTGTCGACCAGGCTGGCCTTGAACTCACAGAGATCTGCCTGCCTCTGCCTCCCAAGTGCTGGGATTAAAGGCATGTACTACCACTGCCTGGCTTAATTTAGTTTTTTCATCAGGAGAACTTTATTGTTCTCACTATAAATGTTACAGATTTGGATTTATGAAGTATACTGATTTAAAAAAAAGATAAAAAAAGATAGGGCCAGCAGGACTTACTGGCAAACCTGATGACTTGAGTTTGATCCTTGGGACCTGCATGGTACAAGTAGAGAACGGATTCATGGGAGTTGTCCTCTGATATCTACACACATATATAGACCTTCACACAAATAAATAAATATATTTTAAAAATTTTAAAATGAAATTAGAATAAAATCTGCTTTGTTTCTCATAGATTCACAATCTACATAAACTTTCATTTAGAAATTTTTTGGCTGGTCTGTTGTGGCGCATGCTTTTAATCCCAGCACTTGGGAGGCAGAGGCAGGAAGATCTCAGTGAGTTTGAAGCCAGCCTAGTCTACAAGCATGGAGTCCTGGGTTACATCACCAGTACAGCATACACTGGTCTGGTGGTATAAGGTGTACCACAGCACTCTGGAGATAGAGGCAGGAGAATTAGAAATTCAAGGTTATCTTCAAGTACATATCAAGTTCCAGGCCAACTTGTACAATATGACAATTTGTCATAGGACCCATGTTCAGTTCCTAGCAGCCCAAGGCAGCTCACACCATCAGTTATTGCAGGTCCAGGAAGTCTGGCACCCTCTTTTGGCACCATACAATTGGATATGCGTACTCGCAGACAAAATATACACATAAAATAAAAAAATAGACTTAAAAACCCATTAAGCTTTATAGATCCTTGGGGAGGGAAAATGTCAATCAAAACAATGAGATAACATTTTTCATACATTAAATTGGCAAAGAACTGAAAAGTGAGACTGCCCAATACTGGCAAGGGTACAAGGTTCCTGACATTCTCTTACATTACTTACATTACATTTCATGATAAGGGAAAATAGCTGTGGTGTGTTAGTGAGAGGAAAAACATTAAATACACTCAAGATTCAACTATGCTCTAAAATAATTAAGATGAGGACTTTACTCAGGCATTGTCCTTAGACACTTTACGTACACTAACTGGTGCCCTTCATAGTCCCCCCCAATTCTATGAGATAACACTATTATTTCCCTCATGGGGTAAAGGAGGAAACAGAAACACATTAATGAAGTGATAAAGTTAAGATTTCGACCCTGGTTGACTTGTGTTGATACTCTGTTACATGCACAATGTACAGAAATAAATCAAATTCTTTGTTTGTTTTTTGAGACAGGGTCTCCCTGTGTACTCTGACTATCCTAGAAGTCGCTCTGTAGACCAGGCTGGCTTCGGAAATCAGAGATTCACCTGCAACTGCCTCCTGAGTGCTGGGATTAAAGGTGTGCGCCACCGCTGCCCTGCTAGAAGTAAATCAAGTTTTAAACACAGTGGGGTTGACCTTTCTATCCAATTTAATTCTTCATATTGTCATAGATTTTCTACTATTTTACTTCTCAAATACAGTAATGTTTCGGTTGAAAAAAAAATCACAAGACAGCAACAATGTGTTCCTGGAATTCCAGCAGAGAAACCAATGCAAAAGAAAGTTTACAGCCTAGATATGGTGGAGCTCACTTGTTAATTCCTGTATGGGGAGGTTGAGGCAGAATGGTGGAGATCAAGGCTAACCTGGACTAAGCTCCTGAATCAAAATAAAAAACAAACACAAAAATGAAACAAAATTTTTTTATGTATGTTTTTGGAGACAGGGTTTCTCTGGGTAACAGGTCTGGCTGTCCTGGAACTCACTTTGTAGACCATGCTGGCCTCGAATTCACAGAGATCCACCTGTCTCTGCTTCCAACTTAATGATTTTTTAAAAAAATATTTTTATTATATTTTTCAGTTTTTTTGTTTGCGAATCTAGCTTGTATAAATCTTTATATTGATTTGGACATCCTTTGTGTTTTTCAGGGGTTTGAATGTTTTACTATTTTTATAGTTCATTTTTATAGGAATCGTTGTAGTTAGTTTTTTTTTATGACAAGGCCTCACTATGTAGTTTTAGTTGGACTGGAACTTACTATGTAGACCAGGCTGGCCTTGAACTGTCCACCTGCTTCTGACTCCCTAGTACTAGGATTAATTAAATGTAGTGCACCACACCCAGTAACTATATGGATTTGTTGTGGTAGTGCACCCCTTTAATCCCAGCACAGAGGGAGGCAGAGACAAGCAGATCTCTGAGTTTAAGGCCAGCCTGGTCTACAGGTAAAGTTCCAGGACAGCTAGAGACACAGAGAAAACCCTGTCTTGAAAAACAAAAAAGAAAAAAAAATGTTCACAGTTTTATCTTTTGTAGAATTTTCTTTTGTGTTTATTGTTAAGTAGAGATCTGGCTTATTTTCTTCTAAATAGATGGGCTTTTGTCTATCTCCCATTTACACACATGTGCACACACACACACTCTTAAGACAGAGTCTTGCTGTGTAGCCCAGATTGGCCTCAAACCAGAGATTCTCTCCTCAGTTTGCCAAGTGTTGGGATTATAGACACCATCATGCTGTACAGATTTTTCTGTATTGACATGGCTCAGATGTTCCTCGGTAAGACCTCTTGTTCTAGAAAAATGTTTTATCTGTCTTTATTCCATTATCACAGTTTCTTGGGCCCCTGTGACTTTACATAGTAAATTTGGTATCTAATAGTGTAAATGTGCTTGTTTTCAGAATTTTCTGAGCTATATACATGCATGTACTGTCATGGGAATCTTAGATCTGGTCTCTAAAAATGTCCCTTTAGGGATTTTGGTCAGAAATGTACTGGATTTGTAGATGACTTTGGAAAGAGTCAGTTTTTTCCATTTCCCCCCAGCCAGTCCTGCCATATAGTGCATCTTCCTATTCTTGAGTTGTATTTGATACTTTTTGAATCTAGATTCCCTTTATGGTTTTATTTCATTCTTAAGTAAATGTATTAAAAAGTTAGCTATTGCCGGGTGGTGGTGGTGGTGCACACCTTTTATCTGAGCACTCAGGAGACAGAGTTTGAGGCTAACCAGGTCTATAGAGCTAGTTCCAGGACATTAAAGGCATATACTACCTGTGATCTCTTTCTTAATGTCATTCATATAATGATTAAGGACTGTTTTATCAAGTTGATAACTGAACTGATACCTTTTTTTGTTGTATATTAAGGATACTTCCAAGTTTTTGTTTATATTTTTGTATGTGTATGATACATGCGTGTATGTATGTTCACATATGTGGGTGGAGGTCCAAAGTTCATGTTGGATATCTTCCTTAATTGCTCTCCACTTTATTTATTCAGGCGGGACCACCAAATCTAGAGCTTGCCACTTCTGGCTAGTCTAGCCCCAACAGTCTCCTGTATCTGGGATTGCAGGGACCACCATGTTTGCCCAGCTTTTTATGTGTTTTAGGGATTCAGACTCATCCAGCACTGCATGTTCTTTAGCTACCGACCCATCTCCATAGCCTCAGCTTCCAAGTTCTGAAAGTGTAAAGTAATGTTGAGCTTACAAATTTGACTTTATTTTAAAATGTCGTAGCCTGTTTTAGTTTTTTTGGAAAACATCTCAAAAAATGAAAAAAGAGGAAACCCTGTCACAAAAAAAGAAAGAAAGAAAGAAGAGTCTTTAGGTAACCTGTGATTGTGAGCAGTACATACTATGGCAGCATGTAAGGAAAAGAAGGTGCCACCTCTGGAGAGGTGAATGTCTTCCAATTCAGTCCCATATGCCACCTCGTTCTCCTTTCCATGTGTTTAGATCATCTATACTACTTGTGAAAGTTTGTTGAAGGAGTGCCAGGGCAGGTATGGTGGTGTGTGGCTTTAGTCCCACTTTCTTGTGCCGAGGCTGGAGTTCTTGGAACTTGCAGAACATACTGAGACCCTGTTTTAAAAAGGAAAAGAAAAGCTGGGTGATGATGGCACATGGCTTTAATCCCAGTACTCAGGGTGCAGAAGCAGGTGGATCTCTTGAGTTAGAGGGCAGCCTGATCTACAGAATGAGTTCCAGTTCCAGGACTTTACAGAGAAACCCTGTCTTGGGGGATGGGAGAAGAAATAAAGAAACCCTTGACATTAAGAATTATGAATTCTGCCAGGAGTGGTAATCCCAGCATTAGGGAGGCAGAGGCAGGCAAATCTAGGTTCAAGTCCAGCCTGGTCTACAGATCAAGTTCCAGAATAGCCAAGGCTGTGCAGAGAAGCCCTGTCTCTAAAAATAACAACAAAAATGTTATGAATTCATGGACTGAGAGATCAATTGTGTTTTCTGTTGCTACTATATTTTGAGACAGTGTTTTACTTATAGCTCAGGGTAGCCTGGAAATTGCCGTATAGCCCAGACTGGTCTCAGATTTATAATTCCCTTGCTATCTCACTTACACTACTTTGTTTGGTTTTAAAATTTTTATGTACATAAATAATTTGCCTGCATGTATATAAGTGAACCATGTGCATGTCCTGCGCTCTTAGAGGCCAGAAAAGGGTCAGATCCCCCACAGCTGGAGTTACAGATAGTTTGAACTGCTATGTGGGTGTTGGGTACCGAATCTGCGTTCTCTACTAGAGCAGCAAGTGCTCTAAACTGCTGAGCTATATCTCCAGCTTCTCTCATCCCCGCCCTGCCCCCAACCCCACCCCCTGATTTATTCTTAACTAAGACTTTGGCATCAAACTTTAGGACAGAATACTGGCATGAGCTCAGCTGGTACATGTAGAAACTCTAAGTTAAACTTAAATTATCGAAACTACT